>CANUEY010337371.1:0-11784 GCA_948099555.1 Croton setiger
TTAATTATAATTATTATATGTTAAATAGAGAATTGTCAATTATTTTTAAATTGACATTAAATGATTTTAAAGCAGAGATTTTTAGAGATTGAGTTTTAAATCATAGAAATTTATACGGATTGAAATTAAAACTCAATTAAATCAGAGAATTAAATATTAAAGCATGCATCATAGCTTATATGGGTTCCTAAATTAATTTGTTGAATATGGTTGCTATGTTATGCATTATAGGAGCGTCAAGTTCGCGAGCGGCATGGGGTAAGCAGCCCGAGGCCCAATCGAGCTCACAGCAGAGAGGTAAGTGTTAATCCACTTACTTACATGTATAGAGAGATGTATATGTGATAATGCTTAATATGCTATATGAAATTGTTTTGGACCGGTAATGAAGCCCAGTCAACTGTGATATATGAAAAGTGAAATGTTATTGTTATATTGAATTGTTTGGACCGGTAATGAAGCCTGGTCAACCAGAGATATATGATATATGAATTGCTTTATTTGTGGTTCCTGAGTCGGTATTGAAATCCGACCAGTCGAGTTATTTGATCTGATATAAAGATATATATGTTGCTTTAACCGGTACTGAAGCCTAGCTACACGTTTATGTGAGAGATATTGCTATGAAATGTATATTGCATAAATGCATTTCCACAAGACTTAATTACAGGCGTTGTGGTTATCATAGTCAGTGTTTGCAAATTTCACCAGAGAAAACCTACGGGTTTTTACAGAGAGGCCTACAGGTCTATATGATATAGAAAGACCTACAAGTCCTATATGCTGCAGAGTGATCTTCGGATCTTACAGATTGATCTTCGGATCTTACAGAGAGAGGTTTGACCGATGGTATTCTGGGTCTTCCTCATTTACTGGATCCAGTTAGAGAACCGTTTGAGGTGAAATTCCTGGGGCAATACTTGGTCGATAAATCACAACTGAAGAACAAAGAGACATTTTATATTGCATTGTATTCATACAGAGATGATTTTATATGATAAATATGATTTGAATTCATTGCTTATTGATATGCTTTGAATAAATTGCCTTATATGTTTATGTTATATGAATGTGGTTTACATTTACTGAGTATGCGACTCATCAAAATCGCAATATATGTTTAAGGTCAGCAGTCCGAGTGAAGTACTGACGCTTCACTCGTCTATGCTCAGGTCGGTTCAGCTGAAGCCTAGGCCTCTCTCCCTCTCACAGTTCATTTGTACATGTTGCATATAGTTTTTTGTTATGCTTTGTGATGTAAGCATAATTATATATGTTTTGGCATTTATATATATGGTGCTATGATTTCATAGCCTTTTAGATAAACAGTAGGTTGTATCCATGTTTTGATATATGTAAAGTATGTTATGATTATATATGCTTATAGTACAGAGAAATACTAGATTAACCAGAAGTAAGGTAAAAGAGAAAGAGATGTCATATCCTATTATATGTATGTTATGAATGACATGGCTATAATAGTGAAAAGATATTATATGCTGAATATTTATGATTTGAGAATGTTAAAGATGTTAAAGAGTTTAAAACAGAGATAGCAACATGTTACATATGTTATAAAAAAAATGGCATGGTTTATGACATAAGAGTACAGTAAGAGGTATTACATTTATTTGGTATTAGAGCTGGTCTACAGCCCCACAGGGCCTAGTTGTATGCATGATATGTGAAATCATTCATACACATTGTTTTGAAGGTTCCTTTGAACCTCATGCATTTAGTCTTGGAAACATGCCTCCTGTTCGACGTAAGAATTTTAAAGAGGTACATAAGTTAGGAGCGACAAATTTCTTTGGCACCACGGATCCGGCAAAGGCCGAGGGTTGGTTAAAGCGCACAGAGTGGATCTTCTTTATGATGGACAGCACTCTAGAGGAGAAGTTCGATTACATTATATCACTCCTCTAGGGAGATGCCTTTGGTGGGAGACAGCCGAAGGCAAAAACATGGATAGCCGAAGGTACACCGGAGCGTGTTACCTTTGTGGAGAGCAGGGACACTTCTTCAATGACTGTCGCAGGAGATGAGAGTTGGCTCAAGCATCATTAGAGCCGTCAGTTCAGATCACCCGTGCTAGTGGGGCCGGGTCGGGATTTGGTAGAGGACGAGGCAGAGGCAGAGGATCGTTCACCCAAAATGGGGGTGGTGCAGGCAGAAGTAGTGCATAGAGGACTACATCGCAGGCACCGGCACAGGCTCGGGTTTATGCACTGACCAGAGATGAGGCACTGACAGCTCCAGAGGTTATTGCTATAAACTCTCTTTTAACAACCCTGATGTTTTTGCATTTGCATTAATAGATCCTGGTTCACCCCATTCATTTATATCATCTCATATGTCATCCCAAACACCGAGAGAGCCTAAACACCTAGAGTATAGTCTTTCTGTACATACACCTTTGGGAGAAGTAGAGAGAGTGAAACACATTTATCCAAACTGTAAGATTTTTATTGGGGAGCGAGTGTTACCAGCAGATTTGATATTGTTACCCTTTCATGATTTTGACATCATATTGGGTATGGATTGGTTGGCACGGCATCGAGCTAAAGTCAATTGCTATGCCACAGAGGTTTTTTTAGAGCTGCCAGGGCAGTCACAGGTTATTTTCTATGGAGAGAGGCAAACAGTGCCTGGATGTTTGATTTCAGCTGTCACGGCATTCAGTATGATTCAGAGGGGCTGTGAGGCTTATTTGGCGCATGTCATCGACACTCAGGAACAGAGCAGTAAAGTGGAAGATATTCCAGTTGTCAGAGAGTTTCCAGATGTGTTCCCAGATGATTTACCGGGTTTTCCACCGGACAAAGAGGTGGAGATGTCCATCGAGATAGTTCCAGGTATGGCTCACATTTCTGTTACCCCTTACAGAATGGCGCCACTGGAACTACAAGAGCTGAAGAAGCAGCTACAAGAGTTACTTGATAGGGGTTTCATCAAACCCAGTGTATCCCCTTGAGGTGCACCAGTGTTTTTTGTTAAGAAGAAAGACAACACTATGAGGTTGTGTATAGATTATCGAAAAGTAATCTTAGACGAACAACATTTAAAATGTGACAAAAGCTAGAGGCCATGTTACAAAGTTTATGTGCCAAATGCCTTCATTTAGAGGGTCAAAACGACAAATCATTTTTATCGATACCTTAAAACTATTTTTCCCGGATTGGGAATCATTTTCATTTTTTCCTCAAAGTAAATCAATATGGTATCTAAAACGTGTCAAAAATCATGTCGGTCGTGAGTATGGGGTTGAAAAAGCCCGAAAAGTCGTGAAAGGACGAAAACAGCAAAGTCAGACTATCCACCGCAGGCCTGCCACCACCTGCGCTCGCCATGTGCTGCCTCAAGCGCCTGCCTTACCAGTGCACGCTTGCTGCCATGTGCTACACACGCTTGTCGTCTGCCCTCTAACTCGTTTTGCCTATAAATAGTTGCCTTCCCCTTATTTTGAACCCACTGTTCGATCTATGTTGACAGACAATCACTTCCCCCTTTTGCTTTCCTTAAGCGTTCTTTATTTTGCTTGCTTTATTGCTTTTACTTTGAGATTTGGACAATATAATTGTTACTCAGCTAAAATACTGAGATAATTCCTAATAACAATTGAACAATCAAGACTCAAGATTCAATATCCAAGTTTAAGCAATTAAGCTGAAGCTTTGCAACGGTTGTCAACTAAACCAGGTAATTCTGAAACCCTAGCTTTTCAATTACCTTTATTTACACTTCTTTTTGGCACTAAGTGCCCACTTTTAATTATTTTGCTGCTAAGCAACAGACATTAAATTTTGGCTAAATGCCTGACAATCTTTTTAAGCCGCCAAAGGCGCAAAATAAACATCACACATTTCATGCATAATGCATTCTTCTACTCGCATTTAAATAGACATTTTAAACTACATTAACCTTGATTCCTAATCAAAATAGGATATGTAGGCATATTTGGGATATCACCCCAAATTGCAATTCTAAAAACCCAAAACTCATTTGTTTTGGTCTTCTTCTTCTATTCTTTTATTTTTTTTTTCTTTTTGATTGCATCATTTTATCAAACCTGTAGATTGCATTCATAGTTCTGATTTGAGTCTAAAATATGGTCTTGGGTTCGTTGACTAGTGTCTAATTAATTGAGCTAATTAATCAACTTGGTTAATTAAAATTGGAGTCATTCTTAGGTTTTTCTTAATTTAACTTAAATAAAATAAATAAATTAAGTGGCAACTCAAAATATAAACAAAATTCGAAGTGAATTCCTTTTTCGATCCTTTGAAAAATCGGAGTTCACAATTTGGTGACTCTGCTAGGGAATAATTTAATTGATTAAATTAAAATGTGGACCACTATTGAACTTGATGTTTGGACATGTTTTGTCCTTTAGAACACATTGATTGGACATGCATTTTCTTTAAGTGCACAATTAACTAATTTTGTTTTGGAAGTTATTTTTGATTATTCTATTTGTTATTTGTGCTATTAATTTTGGTGCATTTGAGAGAATCATTTTCTCCCTTTACATAAAAAATTGAATTTCAATGATTTTTCTTCTCTCTGGATAGAAAGTGGTGTTCATCGGCAGGTATACGTCGAGGGATAGCGAAAGCGTCCACTCCGCAACCAACCCCACACTAAATTCTTTTGGGTGTGGTAAACATCTAATCCTTTTGGATGTGATGAGTAAGTTGTACCGTTCGACCTCTACGAAATTTTTTATTTCATATGAAGCGAAGTATATCCTTATTCAAAGGGACAGATATCTTATTAAGCCACTTTGTTTTTCACGTTAACTATAGAACATTTCCTTAAGTTATATCTATCCTAATGCATTGACCATATACCACATGAGTATTGATCCGATGTTTGTGCATTTATGATAAACCACAAATAAACAATCAAAGGATTTTACATAGCTGTTTGACTCCTCAAAGAACTATACATATTGCCCAGAATTTTTATATTTTAATTTTGTTATATAATATATTTCTTTGCTATTATTTTATTTATTTTCTTAAAAAAAAATTACCTGCATCATTATTCATTAGTGGATTAACTTTTAAATTAAATTAAATAATGGAAAAGCTGCTCCCATCCCATTGGCTATGGCTGTTGAATATGCATCACGTACCTGTTTATTTTATGCAAGCAGTGTGTTATAATTTCTTTATTGTTTGAAAACTTTTTAAAATTTCAATCATATTAATTTGTAAAAATAATTATTTCATAAAAAAAAAAAAAAACATTCAACATATGCTATAAACAACACCGCCATTATAATTTAAAATAAATATTAAAAGTTTAACTTTCGGAAAAAAAAATTGTAAATTACATTTTGACGGCTAAAAAGCACAATTACAAAAATTAAGCGGCCGAATTAGAGATTAGATTAGAAAGGTGATCAGATTTTAATAATTATAGGTAGGAATATAAGTATCAAACAGATTCCCCATTAACCCAAAGAATAATTATTTTCAAACTATCCCATTTCCAAATGGCATTGCTAAGCGCCAACTAGGAGGAGCGCATGAAACAGGACCAGGTTGCGAATTCTTTAACTCTGCTCGAAATTTTAAAAATATATATAACAAAAATTCCTTATATTTTGATAATTATGTGGACTGGAATTGGAGTCGCACCATAAATCCGCGATATACACATAAATACTAAGATTAAAAATTTTAATAATGTTAATTATTTTTAAAGCAGAAAACATGTGCGTGGGAGAACATCAAATAAAGAATGAATATGCGTGGGAGCCTTTGAAACTAGAATAATGGATGACAAATGTTCAACTGGTAACAAAGAATTTAACCCAACTAACTGCAACAGTTTCAAAAAGATATTTGCTCCATATTAACACAACTCACAATAACAAAAAATATACTCGAATAAACAAGAATCACAAGTAAAACCCACTTGCAATTCCTTTCAAGCCTCCACATCTCATCAGATTTCCACATCATGAAATTCATAACAACTCATCTCTCCACCTTTATGCACTCATATCGTTATTTTACTGATTTAGTTTCCCTAAATTGGTTACATAGAATAATTCACAATTTTTGTTGAGCGCTTGAAGTTAAACAATTCACAAATGAGCAAGCACGTCAACCTCACATCCCAAAATAGAATAGCATTAGAGAGTATTTTTTATTCACATTTTCTATTTTGCTGATATGTCATGTGAACAAGAGCGATCCCGTATTGTATTAGAGATACTTTCAGGATTGTGTTTTTAGGAAGTATCTATAGTTGTTTTTTTTTTTTTTTTTTAAGAATAAAAAAGATGGTTGCATTAAAGATTAATAAGAGAGTTTTCCTGATCAATAACAGCTGGAATATTGACTAAGGATACAGCATCAGAATGATCTAAAGAAAGTGAATAACGAGCATATTGGATTCTCCAAAAGCAAAAACTAAAGAACAAGAACTAAAAAGAGCCATAAAAACTTGTAAGACAAGAATTCGGGTAACAAGTGAAGAAAGTGGAACACTTCTCTACCGGCAGCACTTAACTATACTTTCCAGTAGCACATTAGAATAGCCCAAAGACAGCTTCTCTCAAACCCAACAAACATGCCTCCACTTCTGCATCATCAACCGATAAATAAACATAAGAATCTGTTTCCAGGTATGGACAAATATTTTCCGTCAAAATATATTAATCGCGGACTTTTCAAATATAAGTTTTTATTTCTTCCTCCATTACAATAACTCTGTTAGACATATATATATAGACATATATATATATATATATATATATATATATATATATATATATATATATATATATATATATATAATGAAGGTTCTTCAATAAGTGCTAGTAGATGCAGGGTATTATACAATTGGGCGTTTGGTCTGTTGTCACATTTTTACGGGTCTATATAAAAACAGTTATTTAAAAATCAGGTGAACCTTAGTTGCCCTAACCTACTACTAAATTCTTACATTTAGAAACATCAATTTGTTTTTTCGATAGCCAAAAGCTAACAACTTGCAGATACACTTCAATTCAACTAAAAAGACATTTAAAATTTATAGCACTGAAAATACAAACCAAGAAAGTCCACAAAAAATGAGGATCTTGTCTTTGCAAATAAAGACAAGGTGCCAACACTACATCCACAATTCCATACTATGGCAAGTGGTGTAGGCTATAAGGCAATTAAGTACAAAGAATAAAAATTTTGGATAGTCACACTACGTGAACCTCATAACGGGTTGCGAATTGTGGTGCTTGTGGGAAACAAACCATGTGCACAAGAAATTAACCTTCTTTCGATGGATTCTAATGACGTGTATGCTACGCGACCAGTCTTACATACGTGGACCCTAACTTTTTTTTTTGCAGCAGTCGCGTATTTAATGAATGCACTGAAATTCCTCTAACTTTTTTTTTAATTTTTATGCAAGGCAATAGACAACCAACCCTTTTATACTGTAGACTGCAACACATACAAAAGCTTTCGGTGCTAAAACATTTTAGACCTACCAAAGTTGTCCACCGCCAAAAACTTTGACTAGCACTGTAATAATATCAATCCCCAATAAATTAGAGCACTGTAACTCAGCTAACACTTGAATTAACAACCCAAAAAAAGCCCCAAAGAAAGCACCGCAATCATCTTTTACGATGACAAACTCCCGCTATTCATACGATACAAAGGCAGGAACTTGTATTTTGTGGGGACTTATGACAATTAAAAGAGAACTCGGTTACTGTTCACTTATTAGTCCCACATTCCAACTCATCTTCTCGCACTAGCAAATGGTCCACTTCCTACGTATATAATAATAAAAGCAACCATAAATCGCGCGTGCAACCACAGAATATAGAGCGACCACAGCCAACTATTTTGACCATTCCCAATTCACAGCTGTAGTGATTCCCGATTGCTATTGTGAAGGTAAATGAATCTCAAACAGTTTGTTAGGTATAGATAAACATTGACCAGAAACTATTAAAAATTAATCATAACTACAATACCGTAATCTTTTTTTTTTCAACATCCCACTGATAAAGGTTTACAAGTAAAATCAATGTTTAATCTACAGATATTTTATGAAAAGGATTGTTAGAGGTGGTTGTTCGGTTGCATTTTTTTTTCTTTAAAACCAAAATGTTGAATTGTTTATATTCAATGTCGAGATCAAATACAGTAAATCGTAATTTGCAAATTTGACTCTGTACATATAAACTTACAGGACTGCAAATTCAACAGTTCTAACTGTTGGATGTAAAATTTATATATATAAAATCAAATTTTACAAACAGTGACCCCTGAAGTTGATCTCAAGATTGTACTAAGACATTCAATACTTGACTTAAAAAAATAAAAATAAAGAAAAAAAAGGGAGCCGAGCCATAGTTATAATAGAACCGCATGTGTTTACCCTCATAAAAAAGAGAAGACTTTTATTTCAAAGAAAGAAATGCTTGAACATTATGTTCGGTATTTTACTATTTTTAAAGAAGAGAATTTGATTACTTGAAGTATTATTCTCAATTTGTGTTATGCGGAGCCAATATTACATAAAAGATGACTTACTCAAATCAAAAATATCAAAAACAACGAAAGAAACCAATGAGCTGGAATCCAAGCAAAGAAGTACATAAAGAAAACAACATCTTAACAATTAGTATAGAGCAAGATGGCAACATGCTATGAACGGATTCTCTTTTATATTATTATATTTAATTTTATTTTATATATTTAATTTACTAATAAACAGGCAAAGTTGTTTGTTAACAATAAAACAAAATCGCTTTCAGAGATATTTTATATTTTGGTAAAATAACTAAAAATAAAACCACACAAACGAAACTCAGAAATTTTTTTAGAGAGATAGAAGCATCCCACCAAACCAATGGAAAATATATCAAAATAAAAACAAACACTAGAAAGAAAAGAGAAATGTTAAAAGAGCGAGCAAAGTTCACGTGACAGGCAAAAGAAAAGGACCACATGAATAGATCTCTTCTATGCACAGAGAGCCCTCGAGAACAGAGCAAAACATTAATCAACCACCAAATTAGTAAATTCAAATAAAAGATATTTCAGATTCATCCATTAAAATGCCAAGCTAAGCAATAATCTCTAAGCCATTTTGGAGAAGAAAAAAAAATAGTAAACGGAACAGGAAACGAAACCAGAGAAAGATTTCAATACGGAATCTTAAAATGGCAAAGAAATAATCTCTAAACAATATTCTTCAAGCAAAATCAAAATGTTAATGCTAATTTAATAAACCAAAATTGAATGATAACGAAAAGAAATCTGAGATTGATTTAGAAATGCCAAATCGAATCAATAACCTCCACATATATTCAAGAAGAAACAAAAAAAAAAAAAAATCAAATCTAACATCAGAAATAAAAGGATCTTATTAAAAAATCCATATGCAGTAACTGGATCTGATTAACATTAAATAACAAAATCTGATGGAATCGAAAACGAAAGATGAAATGCAAATGCTAAAAATTCAAATCTGATATTAAGAAATGAATCTAGAAGAAGAAAATGGCGATATAAAGAGTACCTGAAGGGAAAAGAAAGTATTAATAAACTCCGGCGTCTGTCTCACGCTATTTCTCTCTCAGCGTAGCTATGGCCGCCGTGGAAGAAAAACCGGCCTCTGCTCAAAAGCATGCAGAGAAAGAGCGGTACTTAAGCTTGCGCTTCAACAATCAACAGTTCCGTGGGGACCCACCTTCCTTTTAGCAACCTGTGTTGTTAGTACTTTCCGCTTTCTAGTTAAAATCGCACCTTTGCTTTTATTTATTTATTTTTTAATTATCGGAAAACACTATTTCTATTTTAGTTTACTGCCCCTTATTTAATTGTGGGTAATTTTTCTTTTGACGTGGCGTCTTTTGATTGGTTCTCCCTATGTGCACGGTGAGTAAAATTTTTTTGACGTTGTGTTTGCTGATCATCAAACCGGAACCGCAATAATATGTATAAACCCTAGAGTTGGCCATCGCCACCACTAGCTGGATGCAACCGAACCATGACAAACTGTAAACCAGTCTGCCTAACAGTTGATATGTAACTGTGGGCCTATGTAACTGTGGGCCTAAGGCCAGTTTAGGTTCTAAATTTTTTTTAAGAGGCTCACTAAATCGTACCGAAACCATTTGCCCGGAAAGGAGAATACTTGAATTATTAAAATTTGAAAACCGAAAAATAATTGGATAAGTTATTATTTGTACAACGCAAATGAATAGGGCTGCAAACGAACCGAGCCGAGTCGAGTATTGTGCTGCTCGAGCTCGTGTTCGAGTTCTAAGTGAAAGCTCGACTCGAGCTCATATAAATATAAAAGTTCGAGTTCGGCTCGCGAACTTAACTGGTTCATATTGCTATTTAAGCGAGTTTGAGCTCGCAAATAAGCTCGAACTTGTTTCCTGTTACTATTTAAACTCGTTAAGAGTCAACCAAAAATTAAGAAAATTCATTTTTAATGTTCTTTAAGTGAGTAAATGGAAATAATAGTTTCAATAAAAGAGAAATAAAATAGCAAAAAATAAAGTGAGAAGGTGGATGGCTTAATTGAAGCATATTTTTTAATTTGGTATCAAAACGACGTTGTTTTGATAGGCTCGTGAGCTTATTTAACGAGCAGCTTGCAAACCTCTAAAACGAGCTACTCGCGAGCCTAACTGCTCAACTCGTTTATTATCAATCCGAGCTCGAGTCGAGTTTTATTGAACGAAACCGAGCCGCTCGTGATCGGCTCGGCCGTTTGCAGCCCTACAAATGAATTCGTGCACCAAGTGGAGAGTACCTAGACTCACATATTTTCTGGTACATCAAGTTTGAATCTCCAAGATCAATTTGCATTTGCAGAATATAATATCGGAGTTTAAATTTTTAATCCCATCAATTTGCAATTCCAAAACATAAAATAAAATAAAATAGAACAATGTTTATATTTATGCATCAAATTGAAATTTTAAAATATCTCATGCATAATTTCATACATTAGTTAGAAGAAAATTATTGCAAAATGAAAAAAATAAAACTTATCCTTCTTCAACTTTGGTCGAAATCGTGATTTTATTTTAAACTTTACCTTTGTAGTAAGAGCAAATGAACTTTAAAAATTCACTCACAGAAAGTCTTTTTAACAGTAAACATGAGATTTCTACCGGCCAAGATCTTGACATATCATTTTTTTAACATTTTTTAATGGTTCAATTTCACTTAGGCCCTCAAAATTATTACTAATTGTCAATTTGCCCATAATTGAAGTATTCTGATAAAAAATGCCCCCACATTTAAAAATTGCAACTAATTATATTTTTTTCAAACATGCCCCTAAATTTGAACAAATAAAAAAAATTAAAATTCTTCTTCTCCTTCCATCCCTCCTTCCTGCCGCGAAAGCCGCCAACACCCATTCTCCGCTTTCATTCATCACACTACATTCATCTTACCACATCACCAACACTACCACTTTTCCTTCCTCCTTTTTTGTCACCGCCGCCGCTACCACCACCACCTTTTCAACAATATAGCGACCTCAAAGATCAAAAAATAAAAAATAAATAAATAAATAAATAAACCAATCAGCGTCATTTCTAATTTCGTTTTCTGACGTCGATTTTATTCCATTGTCCAATGCTCCTTATAATTTATCAAATCATCACTTGGAAAACACCCACCATTAAAAATGAAAAAAAAAAAAAAAAAAAAAAAAAAAAAAAAAACTCAGGAAGTTGATCAATAGAACAAACCAAACCCACACCAAGAAAAAATATTAACAAAA
>CANUEY010337391.1:0-30056 GCA_948099555.1 Croton setiger
TAGAACCTTCCAGGCTTCTCCATCATGTTCCATATGTTTCTAGAGAATTCCGGACTCCCCTAGACTTTTGTGGACTCTTCCGGATAATTCTTGTATCTTCGGATGGCTTGGGTCGAGCCTGGGAATTAAACCTCTACGGATTTTTTTGGTAAACTTACGCGGCGCGTCACAAAAGGCCACCATCAACCAAAACCCCTTTGTACCGAGAGAAAAAGGAAAAAGGACAAACACCTGATATATACACTAAACCAACAAAAAACAGAAGGAGTAAACCAAGAACCATATACACAAAACATCACTAACAACCCACTGCCGCCGACCTCAGCAGACCTTCACACTCCATTTGAACAGTTTTAGACCGGATCCTGAGAACTAGAGCCCCCCATCTCCATAGGAGATGATAGCAAAGAGGAAGATTCACCCAAAAGCGGTACCACCACCATCGATTTAAGCTTTTTGATCGTTTCTTCTTGCCATCATCTAACAACAACACACCACTACCTTCTTGTAAAGTGGCCTCCGAGGCCCACACCCTAACCCCAGGACCACGAACTGACAAACCTGCTGGTAAACTGGTTTTAAGAGACAGATTACCAGCCGATACAAAGGAAATTGGACCTTGGGGACATCCATTCCTCCCAGAAATAGGGTATGGTGCTAGGAATTCTCCTCCATAAAAAGACAGCACAGATGTGATCATCCCAGCAAAAAACAAGATCCTCTTTAGGTACCTACAGCCGCAACTCACAAAAGGGGTCAGAGTGACCCAGACTTCTGCATAGATAGTAGTATACAAATAACCTCTCATAACGAAAGGAACAAAATGCCATTTCCCTAAAGCGGAAACTATTCGTTTGCGACGACGGAGAGGGATAGTAACATCCACCCGAACTTGCAAGCGCATGTAGGAATATTGATCAGTTGGGATACCATGGGTATCATACTGAAGAAAAGAACCTAGAAACTCGGAGACTATCCATGTTCTATGCAGTTTCCTTCCCGTTTGTTCGTAACTGCATAGAACATGGGACAAAACTGGAAACAACATGATACCACGCTAATAAAAGGACGTTAAATGGAGTCTAACTGCAAGAGAGAATTTTAACTGCCTCAGGACTCTTGTATAGATGATGAGCAGATGCCTAAACATGAAGAATTTCAAATTTCAATTATGATGTATTAATATTATGTTGATTGTAAAATCATGAGAAATTATATTGTTATTCAAACAAACAAACTAAACTAGAGTGTTACGGTTTTCAATTGTACTAAGCTCTATCTTATATTATATTTGAAGGTCCAATAAAATTTGAGCTCACGTTAACAAAAATTTGTTTATTCTGCGCTCAAGTTCACAAACGAAATTTTTAACGAGCAGAACTTGAACACGTATTTGAAGCTCGAACAAACAAGCAAGTGTTCAACTCGGCTCCTTGTTCACACTTTTTGTTGCAACAAAATTACAAAATTAAACATTTATTAAGTTTGTCCCAAAATTAAACTAGTTGATCTTGCTTGAACATGACAATATTCAGTTGAGCAACTCAACATATCAGTTCTATAATTTAATGGAAAACAATAATATAGCCTCTTTAACACAGTCTCCACTTCAAATGTTAGGCATTGGAGTACTCTATAAATATATATTTTACATTGCAGGCTACAATGCAACTAGTAAATATGTAAATAGCATCTTAAGAAACGCATTTCAAAAATAGCAGCATCTCTCCATCACTCCATCAACGCTCAACCTAAGGATGGAAGTTCTCAACGGTATATGAATACATGGCACAATTTATGACGTTTGAGAAATGCAAAACGAACATTACATAGTTTAATTTAGGAGTGATAATGAGAGGTAGAGCCCAACAATTCCGACACAGGCTTCTAGCTTTATTAGTTAGCAAGAGCCACAACAAAAATAGGAGAAATACAGCCATTCTTTGTACATTTTACACAATAGCACCATCATTGATGATATGAATAATAACATTGCATAACTTTTCTAGTTTCTGATAAATTAGCTAAGAGAAGAAAAAAGTATAGCATCAAATTATGCAGAAATAAATAATATTACCACATTCCGCAAAACTATATCAAGGACGTAATGAAGTAGCCCAAGTGTCCGTGGCCCCAGCTAGAGAAGTTACATGTCTATCCCCACAACAATCCAATAAATGATTATGTACACGACAAGCAAGATTGGATAGAAGGGGAAACAAATTCTTGACTAATTATATCCAAGCAATGTCAAAGGCTCGAAGCAGAACAAAATGCTATTTCGGGCGAAGGGCAAAGAACTCGGTGTTTAATCCACAAAATATCAAATACCATAATGAAGATGAGGGCCTTGAGTTAGAGCTGTACACTTTGTACTCATATGATGTTTGCAGCGTCTGAATTCAGCTCCTATCAATAATATCTGCTGGCAAGTTCAAGTCAAAAAAGCCACCACCATCCTTCCTAGCACGCTTTCGGGAAGAGCATCCACTATCATCTGAAGGTCCGTTGTGTTCTGATATACCACCTGGGTAGTGTCAGTAAGCCTTCAATTCAGACAAAAACAACAGTCTTTCTAAATCTACAAGCATGAGAGCACTACCCATAAAAAGAACCGTATTCTATCTGCCTACTGAAATTTTGAGATTTAACAGGATGCACAAAAAGCTCAAACTGAACTCTGAATTTTTAGTGAATGTGAAATTAAATTCAAAATCCTTCCGTGTAGAAAGCAACTTTTAATTTAGAACCAATTTAACCCAATTACAGACAACTAATTTTGCATCCTTTACATGCATTATGAAATGTGAAACGAACATTTTAATGAGAATAGCAAAGCCTTAGAGCAAAAACATAAACTCTCCTCTTTTAGTTATCAGCTAGGCATTATAATACAGTGGACATCTGGAAGCATTCTACAATTCTCAGCTTTCCTAAATCCCAAGTCATAAAAGATAAAACATACTAATGTTCCTCAATGTGCAAGTTGCAGTTAGCTTATATAAAAAGTTCAGCCATTATAAAAATGAATAAATCAAATAGCTGAATTATTTATTCAGTAACCAACATAAAAAAATGTCAGCAGGATCAAAGCAAACAAGATTCACAAGACCATCAGAGATATTCAGAAGGTAACAAAGTGTTCTGCTGCAAATTTATGAATACTAAATTTAGTAAAAATAAAATGCCAGGTTTTCAAGGGCACAACTTAAAACAAGAGAAGTAAAATAACAATGCTGAAAAATGTGTAAAAGATCAAAATCAACATACACAAGAAATAGCTATTTGTAAATATATTAGGTTTAAAGCAAATTTCATCATTCCCATTCCTGATCCGTAGTATTTGGTGAGAAGGTAGGTTCAGGTGCAGGGTGAAGCATGAAAGAACAAGTAACACTGGGTTTTTTAGCTAATTGTACACAAGTACCATGTTCTAAATGCCGAAATGTCCCTTCTGAATGACTGACACCATAGAGAAAAGTACTTACCACTGGTATTGCCATCTGATGGCAAGAACTTCTGAGTAGCATTCACTTTGTTGCAACAAAAAGATGAAAGTTCAGATGCCTTCTCAATGCCCTTCGACTTGTAAGGAGCTATATTATGCGTGCCTAGTTGAAGAGAACCCAATAGATCACTTTCTATGCATTCATACCTGCAGAAGAGTTCATTAGTTCATGAATCCTAGAAGCCCTAGGAAAACTTGAGGCTATGAAGGGATTACACTCACATTTTCTTACATAGAGTATCTGTGATTGTTGATAGATTGAGGACTTGCATCCTTATTTCCATAACTTTATCATCAGAATACTGCTCAAAGGGCTCCTCCAGGAACTTGGAAAGTTTTTCAACATTTGACTCAAGCTGCTGTTGCTGATCCTCAAATAGATTCTGTTTAATTTCCCTTTCCTCTGTGTCCATCTCATCATTAAACAGCTCTTCACCAAACATATAAAAAGCAAATGGATATGAATATGAAAGAACCCGTCTTGACCTGAAAAGTCTGTAGAGTCCATTAGTTACCCAACTGAAGTCTCTGAGCCTTGATTCCTTCTCTTCAGATATTGACACCTTCTCCAGAATTGTCTCCTTAAGTTTACTTTCAAGCTTAAAGGAATCTGTATGAGCCTTATAGCGGTTATGATAGTGCATATATCGATAGAGATCTCGTTTTGCCCGTTCTGTTTTTTTCTCTCGGTCCTCTTTATAGCGACCACAACTATGACCAGATATCCTAGACCATGTATGGTCTCTTCCAGTAGCTCCACCACACAGCCAACTGTTTCAAAAGGATAAAATGGATTAGAAAGGCAACAAAGTCAACAAAGAAAGACATTAACCACAGCACAGCGGTCAAACATATGAAATCAATCCTATATATAGTGAACATCAAAGAATGGTCAGTCCACAACAATCTCTTGCAGCAAAGGAGTTCTACTTTATTAATGAGAAGCATTTAGACATAGATGGAAAAAGAAGCAACATCGGACTATCACCTACGATCATGGTCCATCAATGCAGGAAGAGTAAGAAGCAACACTCACCAAAATGCTTGACCGCAAATACAACTCACAAGGTTGCAACCACCATTCTTCTCAACTGGTTTGTGACACTTAGGACAAGGCTTTGTATGGACAGTGATCCAATTAACGGTTTCAGATTCATCACGACACTTCTTAGTCCAAAGCTCCCACATTGAACATGAACAAGGTGAGTGTGCTTCTGACAAGCAACTGAAACAGAACTGCATACCACATGAGCATTCTACCTCACAGCATTCATCTTCCTCAATTCTAATAGCATTCCCACAGTGAGGAATGCTTGGGCACCACTTAACCATTTTATTGTCCTCAATATATGATTCAAGTAGAAACCGATCAAATTTCACTGCCAAATCAGGACGCTTTTTTCTGACCAGATTTCTTACAATAGCTTCATCACAGATGGCATTACATTTGTGTGCCATGCACCGTATACGCCTGCTTTGACCCTCATTTATTTTCACAATGAAGTGCTCTGTCCAACCTTAGAAAAGCAATAAAAAAATAAATCAATCAGTAAAAAATGTTGCATTTTGGGAACAGTAATATTTTGAGAAATAAAAATAGTTGATCCGGAAAATTATAGTAAGTTCCCCAATGATAAGCCACCACCATTGTGTTTACAGCTATCTTTGTCAGACTTTGCATGTCACCGGAAATGCATATCCACATCTGGAGCCTCCTCATATTTGTTGGATTAATACTGACAGTTCCCATACTCATTCTTTAAATGTACGATATGTGTGAAATGAAACATGCAGAATAAAAAGATAAAAGGGAAATAAATGTTAATGTTTACACTCCATAGTATCAAATGCCGAAGTTTACAAATCTCAATATCAGTAAATATCATATTAACAAAGAGATTATATATCTTATTTGTCTGTATGAAAGTTCGGTTGCCTTCTATTGACGTTTGATGTCCAAATATAAAACATAAACATAATGCCCAGTCATAAAGAGGCAGTTGATGAGTGCTTACAGTCATTGCAAAAGCTATGGCCACAGTCCATTCTTGTTGCCTTATCACCACATATGTCCTCTATGCATATATCACAAGTTACTGTAGAAGAAGAAGTCAGCGGTGAATCAACATCTAGTTGCTCAACAACAGTAACACCAGCTTGAGTGAACAAGTATGATTTCCCCTTCTCGACAAACACAGCAAACAGCCTTTCAACATCCCAACGATAATGTATCAACAAGGTCCTTGCATGGTGTTCTCTCAATGATAGCAGCTCCATTACTCTACGCAAATCTTCCCTCTGTATGTACCCAAAACAAAACATAAGCTATTTTGAGCAGAAAGATACACATACAAAAAGAAAAATTGAAAAAGCTTTAAATTTTTCTGTGAAAAAAGAAGAAAAAGCTTTAAATTTTACCTGTGCTGCCAAGAGGGATTCCTTTGTGATTATCTGCAAAGATGCCCAAACATAACTTTAAAAAAAACACAATCAATTCAAGTGGTGGTGACTGAAAATGCAATCACATTGTCATATTGGTTACAAAGTGACTAAAGTTTAGACAATTAACAACAGCATTTACTGCTTACATGAATTTCTTATCTCTCAACATGATTACGCACAATACTACCAAAACTCTTGTAACCAATCCCATAAATATCAACAAAAAAAAAAAAAAAAAAAAAAAACAAACAAACAAACAAACAAACAAAATGAAAGCACAACAAAATTAAAGATAAAGACTAAGACCCTTTTCTCGCCCCTTCCCAAACCCTTAAAATCAGAAATTGTTAATTCCAAAACTGTATCCTCTCAACACAACCAAAAAGCAACAAAGCACCAAATTGACATAAAAATTACAGTCTTCCCACTAAAACAACCCATAATCCTCAAAAGTTTACATCCAAAAACACCAAACAAGGCCAAAAAACTGAAAAATAAAAAACCTTTGAAGTGGGACCCTTAGGCGAAACCAAGAGAAAATCGGAATCCTCGTTTTCCAGACCATCGAGCGAGTCTCGATCATCAGAGTAATACAACTCATCATCACTCCCTCCGTAATCCTCCATCGAAATAAATGATTAATAGGAATTCGGTATATACACACACTACGAATTAGCGAAATTGAATTGGCAAATACGAAATGAATAGAACAAAAGAAAATTTGGGTATCAGAATATAGGTGAAAAATAAATATGAGTGTGTGGACCCGATAGACGAATTGAATTCGGTAATCGGAGGACTTTCCCGGAGAGATCGAGTTTGCCGGCGAGAAGCTTATAAGAGAAGTATATGGAATTGGAGAGTTTTCGCTTTCCTTTTTGGAGAGAAAATTAACCAACGGGAATAGAAAGCTCTGACAAATAAATATTTGCAATTTGATCCTACTTTTTTATTTTTATTTTATCTGAAAAAATTTTTTGGTAGCAGTTATGAAAACGGCGGCGTTTCATGGAAAATCCAAGTCGTGGTCGTCGACTATTCCGACCGTGGGACCCTGGTTCTGTTGATGCAGTTAAGCCTATGATCATAAATTTAAAACTGATAAATAAACTTTCTAAAATGAATGAAAAACAAACCAAAAAAATCTATTTTCTATATTTGTTTTTGAGTGAAATGAAAGTTTTATTAATTCTCAGAGTAGATTAATAACAAACATATTCCTCCGCAGCTAGAACACCTCCGGTCACTGTAAGGGCCATCTCCGCTGATCGACGAAGATCAAGGAAGCATCGTGTTCATCGTCGAAATAGCCAACACCGTGCGATGAAAGCACAAAAGACCAACCCATCAACATAAACTTCAGTTCACTTTTTTAGCCGTGATCCAGTGATTTTTCGGCAACAATATTTATACCATTAGTTTTCTCCAGAGTCCCTCTTTCTTCCTGTACAAATTTTGTTTGATTTTACCGCATAAGTCACCAGGAAATATTGAAATTAGGCTACTCTTTTGTTAATTTTCTGGTGATTTAAAGTTCAATCATGGAAAATTAATTGCATATTTGAAATGAAGAGTGAATTATGATTTCGATAGTATAAAATTTTCTATCTTAAGTGAAGTTGTACTACCTCCGGCGAGCGGATACCCTTTTCCGGCTATTGAAACTCAGAAAAACATTTAAAACAACAAATAAACAAAATTATAAGTAAAAATAAACACAATAAAAAGAAATTATAAAAAATAAACAAAATAAAAACAAGTGCATAAAAAGAAATTATAAAAAATAAACAAAATAAAAACAAATAAAAGTAAGAAATAAATAATAAAATTATTTATTAAAATTGAGCTATACAATGTAATGTAATGACCTTTTTCCAAATTTTCTTTTTAGTAGCACCTAACTGTGTAAAATACTCCAAATTTTATGAAATTATTAACAAACAGAATTAAACTTTATGTTAGGCAAACTTTGTTCTTATAGTATTGCACTAAATTGCAGATAATGAATATTCAAAATGCCCCATCAACTTAATTACTAGAATATTACTTAGAAATGATCTTTCATGACATTCCACAAAAACAAACAAAAAAAGTGCATGCAGAAAACAATTAAAATAAATAATTTTAATAAAAAAATAATTTTAGAAAAAAGACGCAACCTCCCTCCATCTACTAAACTCTGATTGACGAAATATCTCTATCATCTGATTCTTCTCAGTTCGAAAGAGGTCATAAGTATTCTCAATTTCTCGATCGGTGTCCGAGGTGAGAATTTGCATCAGGTAGGGTCGGCGGACTATTTGGATTAAAGATGGTTCATTTTCATTTTCCAATCATCTTTCGACAACGTTTAAGATGTCAACTAAGCTCTTTCCTTTGGTATATGATTTTGTCCATTTGATCACCATTTGCCAGAAAATCAAAGAATGGAGGTGGCTAGAACAGCTTTCCATTTTGAAGTCGGGGAGGGTGCTATTTGTGTGTGAGAGAGAGATGGACCAAATTCTATATGGTCCTTTGAAATTTCCATTTAGTGCTTCAAAATAGTAAACTCATTCAATTTTTAACAGAAATGGTTAATTATTAACACAAGGTTAATATAAGGGTAAAATTGGTTGATTTATTAAAATAAAGAGAGAAAATCGTAAAAAAAAAATATATACTGAAAAATAATAGTAAAATACAGCAAAATACATGGATGTAATTGTAATTTTCTCTGATAAAAATGGAAATGAAAGTTTATTTCAATATAGTTGGAGAGACGAAGGATATCTCAATTCTATTTATTTTCAAGATAAAACAAAATAATTAAATTACCTAATTGAGGTATTTATAGAGTCAAAACTAGGGCAATTTGCAAAGAAAGTTCATCTTTTAGTAGTTTGAAAATTACCACCAAGTTGAGTGGGCATTTTGAACATCCCCAGCTTGCAATTTAGTTCAATAGAGTGCTAAGAACAAAATTTTTATTTGGAGTATTGTAAAATAAAGTTTAAGTTTGAGTGTTAATCAAACATTTCCTAAAGTTTGAAGTGTTTTAAATAGTTAGGTCTAAAGGTGAGCAAATGTGGATAACCGTACCGTGAAACATGGTTTGGATTGAGGATTCATAAAACCGCACTGCAAATTTGCAGACGATTTATAAAACCGCACTGCAAATTTACAGACGATTTTTATGGTTCCACGGATTAAACTAAAAAAAATTACTGAAATTAGTGGATGATTTACAATAGTATCATTCAAGAATGTAGTAGACTGAAAAAACAAATTCTAATTAGAATTAACCTGCACCATTCAACTATTAATATATATATATTCTTAATTAAAATCGAACAAGATTAGAACTATATTTAAAAAAAGGGAATATTTCACGTTCAAAACCTCTGTTAGTAGCTAATAATCCCCAAGATAAAATGAATTGAAGAGAAACAGAGGAAGTACACTTGCAAAAACAAATGGAAATTAAAAATTATCATAAATCAAAAAAATCAGAAACTATATATACTCAAAAATTTTACCATTTAATCTTGTAAAAGCCCGATGAAAAGACAAGCCATGGCATTTAAACTTTGAAAGCGTTTTTCGATCTCTATGTCCAAACTTTAAATTGTTACGAAAAAAAATTAAACTTATAATTTATGTTACAACAGAGGATCTACAGCTCAGATTTCAAATGGTATCTGAAAACTAAGATGGCATTCGACATTTTAAATTTTTTTCAATCATCCCAGAGTAATCCTCCATGTCACATGCCACATAATTAGCTTCTAATCTCTTATGAAATAATATCGAACTAGAGTTTGGAGTAAGAGATTAGGATAACATGGTTTAGCGATAAAATTTTGTTAGTGTAATTTAAATTGCAGACATATCTTTATAAGCATGTATGAGCACTGAAACTCTTTATTCTCTTTATTATTTTATATTTGTTTCTTTTTTTTTTCTCCCTCCTATGATTTCTTTCTTTTCTTTCCAGTTTTTTCATTTAATTAGTTATAGGGATAGGGAATGTTATTATCGGTAAAGCAGCAAATGATGTATGTGGGTGTATACAAATGATAAACTCCTTATCAACCATGAGCGAGCAAGATGCCATATCTATATCTATAATGATCCAAGTTTGTCCCAATTGTTGTTCTAAAATTAAAAACATTTTGCACTTTATGAGGGTTTGTTAATTAATGGCAAAATTGGGTTGGCAGCCTCTTGGTATGCATAATTAATTCTTTGTTTGCTAGCCAAGATGTTTGTGGTTGGATAAGGTATAACCTCACAACAAGCAATGAGACTTGTCGTGGCTGCATATTGAGAAATCTAGTGCTGAATTAATAGGGGAACACAGGAGGATAACCCAAGAATGGATTGATTGGTCTCCTCTGCCCATGGGTTGGTATAAGCTTAACACGAAATTACTCATTTATCTCTAATTCTACAAAGCCATCAACTGGTGGAGTCATAAGGAACACGACTGGCTCTTCTAGCCTGGTTCATCAAGCCAGAGCTCTTTTGAAAAGGGACTGGACTGTAATATTAAGCACATATACAGAGAAGCCAGTCCTACAGCTTCAGATAACTGGTGGAGTCATGTTTTGCAGCATCCTCCAAAGGGTCCAAGTCTACGATAAATTTGTGCTATTTCTTACCTTATTACCATACGTTTGTGCTATTTCTTACCCAAGATTAATACCCATGAAACACTTTTCTACGATAAATTTGCGGCCACTTATTCAAGGGGAAAAAATACATATTGCACAATAGATTAATTTCACAATGTAGTGTCCTTTTTTTTTAAAAAAAAAAAAAATTATGCAGAATTAGAATTGTGAATGAAACAAACTTTGAAGCTCTTGACTTAGTGAATCTTGAAGAAACTTCATCAAGTACCCAAGGGGCTCAATCTTTTTAACCCTAAATAAGAAAAATAGAGAGAGATTAACAACATATAGTTATTTATAAATTGTAATTTAAGCAATAATCAATCAAATAAATAAGAAATGTTACATTAAAACATTGTTAAAATGTAAGTTTAGAACAAAAATAAAAATTAAATGATCTTTTATCAAGAAAAGTTTTGAATACCGTGAACGAACTACTCATTTATATTATATTATAGCCTATAAGAACAATGAAGAAATGAGGTGTTATGTTAATAAAAACAGAATCCGACTCACCAGAGCTGGAGTAGCTCAGTTGGTTAGAGCGTGTGGCTGTTAACCACAAGGTCGAAGGTTCAAGCCCTTCCTCTAGCGAGCATTCTTAAGTTTTTCATTAATTATTAAGTTTTAAACTCCGAGCATTTTCCTAGTTTTATTTTTACAAGTAGGCAAATGCCAAATCCTTCATAATTGAATTTAGTTCTTACTGTTGAGCACCTCAGTATAAAAGTAAAAACAACAACCTTCTTTGATATTAAAAAGATCCAACATCAACGATAGAATAGTTGCTACAAATGCCATATTCAGCATTCATCCTATGGTACAGAGTAAAACTATTTCTAATCGTCATCAATGTTGGTTCGGAAAATGTAGTCTTCACCCTCCAGTTCTTCTTGAAGTAACTGGATAGGTTGCACCTCAATTTTTTCACTACATCCTTTATCATCCCAATTTCTCTTCCCCTGAAACAAAAAATTGAAATTGCTAATACGCTTAAAAGACCAGATGCATCCGTATATATGCTATGCAGGAAGAACCAACACAGCAATCAAATTTACAGAAATTATGCAGCTAGTATTATTGCTCTCTTCAAGCATGCCTTGCACTTTAAAGTAGAATAAGAGTTTTTCAAACAAGCCGGCAAAATAACAAAGCATACCTTCCTCAAGATATAGAAAAAATAATGGAACCCATCGCCAAAGGTATTCCACTCAACAGACCATGTAAGCTCTGGAGCACTGAATAAAGGACGCCTAAAGTGAGGCTGAAGGAGATGGATTTGAAGTTAGAAAAATCATGCATGGAAATAGAAAACCTTGCAGAAATAAAAGAACGAAAAAGACAAACATATTTTATTCTACCTGGCCAAAAGATATTGAGATGAAAATGCCATCTGGTTTCAGAACCCTGTGGACACTGTCAAGCATTGCCTTGACCTGGGCAACAGTAGCAGGTTTTGGATTCCATGGGCTGCCACTGTTAACAAACAGTACATCCTTGCAATACAGGGGAAAAAAAGGATATTAATATCCTTGTGTATATCATATATGTCTTTTTAGAAAAGATCATGCATAAGTTTCCAAGAAAACATATTAATGATAATTAAAAACTGAGAAATGGACATCATCAAGGAAGCTTGCTTTCTTTACCATTGTTCCTTTCTCAATAACCACATCAAAACACTCGTTGCTAAAGGGCAGATCTAGCATGTCAGCTTCCAGCACTTTTATTTCTGATGATCAATGTTATGAGAAAAGAAAATTCTAAGAATCATACTACAGCAGCAATCTTATCGTTACCGGATATAAACTATATTTCCACAATTTAGAGACCAACACTTTGAATAGGCTTAAGGCACACATCCACAAGTCAAAAACTTTTCTTTGTATGAACAGAGAAAGCACTGGATTCTACAGCTCCAGTTCTAGATAAACGAATTGAAAGATCATATCATTGATAAATTTCTGTTTTTAACCGAAAAAAAATTTACTGATGAACATTGTCCCAAATGTTACAACTCCGCTGTAAAGATTATTTTCATTAGGAGGACAAGCTTGAAATTTTAGGATTGTGGAATTGCTAAAGCAGGAGATTCATTCCATATTATGTGGCCCATTTAACATCTTGATATTAATAAAAAAAAAAAAGAAACAAAAGAAACAAAAAATGATATAACTTGACATATTAGCACAAGATATTTCAAGCATGCACAAAAGAAATAAATGTTCATCCACCTGCACAATCAAATAGGAAAGCATATGCTTCAACTCTAACACCAGCTAGTGTGACGTGCAAAATTATTCATTACAGTCTAACACAGAACTTGTATTTAAACTACTTAACACAAATTACTACTTTTGTTTAATAATGCATACTTGGATCCTAGCAAATAAAATATACCCCTACACACAAGAAGAGAATTAGATGGTAAATGTGTAACTTTGAATGGATAAAAAAATACACCTTTGTATCCCTTAGCCGATAATCTTTGCTGCATCTTCTCCACAGCAACGGAAGACAAATCAATGCATGTTATGTCAGTAATCCCATCTTTATAAATTTCCTCGCACAACTGTGAGTTCCCACAACCAAGCTCCAACACCTTCAATCATTAAAATCTTTAATCAATATGGTGCTATATATATATTAAACCCGCATAATTGAATGCCCGAAACAAGCTTCTCAAGGATTATAGTACATGACACACACCCAAAAAAGAATAAATTACCAACTTGAAATGAACAACTAAAAACAATTCATCGGTTAACAAATACCAGTTAAGGTATCCAAAACTTTACTTAAATATGATTTGAGAAAAAAGGCACTGGACAGGTCAAATGCAAGGGATAAAGACGAGGATTTACAGAAGCGCTGGTGGTGATATGAGCTTGAATGAGATGGCGAAAGTGAGAGTAGTCTTTCAACCACTCATAATGTTCCTCTTTTGAGAATCTTTCGTTCCTACAACAACAACACACCAAAACTTACTTCAATTATCTTCAAAACACTAATTCAAAATCAATTTTTTTCCAAAAGGAATTAGCAGCTACAAAAACAGGAATTTGATTACCAATAATTAGGATCAAGATAAGCAAGAGCAGTGGAAGGAATTGCGGTATCCTTGTCACTCTCCATTACCTCCCAACTGCTTTATCTGATTCTTTCTTTCTTTCTTCTCGCCTAGCAGACAAATCCCTAAACTTTGTTAGAAAGTCTCAAGCTTTAGACTAGCAAAACTGAGGGTTTATGACAAAACTGGGATGGAAAGGAAAACTAATTTTTGAAATAAATATGGTAAAAGTATTATTTAATATAATGACAGGCTATTTTTATTTTAATTTAAAAAATTAATTCAAATATGTAAAAGTATGCATTAAATTTTAGTAGTATTTTTAAATATTTTATTAAATAAAAAAACATTTGAATATTTTATTAAATAAAAAAACACATTAATTACAAAATTTATATAATAGTTATATAATAATTATAATTGAATAATATGTAAAAAAAATTAACACAACAGTTTAATTTTTTTTTTTACACTTGTATAATAACAGTGCAACATAAAAAATAAAAATATTTTTTTTATATTTTATTTTTTAAATTAAAATAAAAATAAATGTTTCTCTAAAATAAAAATAAAAATTAAGTTTATTTTCCTAATAATCCTTTACAATATCATATGATTATTGAGATTAAAATTCAATGTTTAAAATATTAGAAACAATAAATGGAAGCAAACTTAATTTCATTGGTGCTAATACATTAATAATTAATTAAAGGTTATTTTCAGTTTATTTATCATATTTATTTGAAAAATACATAGTGAATATATAAATAAAAAATTAAAGAAATAGTCACCCAGTCATAGAATGACATAAAAAAAAAAAAAATTAGATAAGCCCACATTGTATATGTGGTTACTATTCTTAAGTCTCAATTTATTTTGCGAAGCAATTCTAATTTTTGTGTCATTTGGATTAATAAAGCTCACTTACTCTTTTTTTTTTTTTTTTTTAAAAAAAAGAGCTCATACATTACTAGAGTTTCTTGAAACTTCACTTGATTTAAACATTGGATTCAGTCCACCTTGTCTTCCTCATTTATATGGTTGATGGAAAGTTTCCTTTTCCTTTCGAAAAACAAAAACCTTCTTTTTTTTTTATATAAAAAAAAATAAACCATAATGTTTATATTGAGTGAAAATGAAATGGGGACATACAACTTCATGTTACTCAAATGATATTATAAAAAATAATAAATGTTAATGAACGTAGATTTTTTTAACTACATAAGAAAGATAACTTTTTCATGAATATTAAATTAGTTCTAAGTATAATAGTTAGGAATTAAATTCGCTCCGTATAAAATATAATTTTTCTGTCATTTAGGTAGCTCTCTTATGCTTAAATTTTGACATTTGTCCCAATACTAATTTTGGAATCTCATCTTATAAATGCCTTTGGAGTTTTCTACTCAAAAAAGGTTGACGGTTTTTTTTTAATGCTTGAATTCACAATTTGATAATATCTTGCACAAATTTTCTATATGACTTAACATAGTAATTAGAAAGCTAATAATCATTCATAATCTACTAATGCTTACATAAAAAACTTGCTTCTATGTTTTGAGGAATCAAATGTAATTTTACATTCTCATTGTCAACGTAAGATTATACATATGAATACATTGTCATAAAAAAAAATTATAGAATGCCTCGCGAGTCAAGTTGCTAGCCTCTTCTTCCTAAGTTAGAGAAGGAAATATGCCAAAAGAATTATCCAGCACTACGTCATCATTGCATTGCTCTGAATTGCTTCTCTCTCTTCTTGTTCTGGCAGCTAGGCAACTCCCCTTAACTCTATGTCCGTGGAGAAGGCGATGGTGAAGTTGGAGGCTTCATGTCTTCATACCTTGTTATTGAAAGAAAAAGAGAAATCATTTAGCTGTTATGGGGTGCTTAAAGCCAACAGAAATCACTCGTATCAGAGGTTTTTCTTTAACTGCTTGAGTAAAGAAATGCCAGCATCAACCTGAACCAACCACCGCTCAACCTCTACAAGTGCCCAAACAAACAATGAAAAATACAGGAAAAAAGGCTAAGACTGTCAAGCTTACATGGGAAACGGTGAAAGTGGCTTTGGTTTTGCTTCTGTATGCTGCTGTGTAGTCTCCGGTGCTGCAGGAGGTGCACTGTTGCCCACATTAGATTCTTCATTCTCAGAAGAAGTTGGGACTGATATGAACGGAGCAGCAGGAGATGGAGAAGATGGGGGTTTCAGATCGTCATATCTGCAAACATAATGGTTTCAGATTACAAGGACAAAATATAATTACCATCAAACATATACCTGACAGATTTTATGGGAAGACAGAAGGAATAGCTTACGCCACATAAGGAGAAAGAGGCTGTCCTGTTTTCCCTTGTAATGGGGCTGGTTTTTCCTCAGAAATTCCAGTTGCAATCCCTAATGAGCTTGTTTGAGTAACTGCAGACACTGAATCCACAGAACTCCCACTTTCTTTCTCAACATTTGGAGAAGTTGGAGTGGGAGAAGTGGGAGGCTTCAAATCATCATAGCTGTCAAGAACAATGATAATTAATAAAATGATGTATGACATACCAATAAGAATTACATAGGACTAGGACAAATATTTGTTCCCCAAAAAAATTATCTTATTTCACCTTTCATTTTCAGTTGAAGCATAATCTAACAGATTACTGGCATTTTTTTCTAAGTATCCAAGATTAATAGAAAAATTACGAACACCCTCACAAGGGTACATGATATATATATATATATATATATATATATATATATATATATATATATATATATATAATCTAAGAGTTTAGCCCAGTAGAAATCAATTTTTAATGAAAAGAAATGTACAAATATCTTGAGCTTTGAATTCGTGCAATCTGCCTAGACTAGTACATTTTCTTCAGCTGAGTTGCCTATGAGAGGGTTTTTTATTTTTTTAGATTAAGCCTATGAGTGGTTTTTCCTTAACAGTTAGTAGTAATGGCAGCACGAAGCTGAACCATCCAACCCAAAAACTTTCTACAAGAAACCCAAGAAACAAGTGAAAAGAAAGAAAAAAGGTTTAGACATCAAACTTACACAGGAAAAGGTGAAAGTGGCTTCAGCTTTGCTTATTCATTAATTTTGGGAAGAGAATTTTTAATTATCTAAGTTAAATTAATAAGATATAGTGGAAACAGAATATGCAGTAGTCAGCAGAGAAAAGAAGACACAAGAGTGAATGCAAAACCAAAAAAAAAAGCTAAATAAAACACTTAGAGTGGAATAAAGGCTGTAATTACCATCAAATATAAACTCAAAATAATAATGTTTGGCAGAAAGCCAGATTTTCTGGGGAAGTAAAAGAAGGAATAGCTTACGCAGTATAAGGAGAAAGAGGCTGCCCCGTCTTCCCTTGTAATGGGGCTGGTTTTTCCTCAGAAATTTCGGTGGCGATCCCCAGCGAGCTTGTTTGAGTAACTGCAGAGGCAGGCTCTGAAACTGAAACTACAGAACTGCCACTTTCTTTCTGAACATTTGGAGAAGTTGGAGTAGGAGAAGTGGGCGGCTTCAAATCATCATAGCTGTCAAGCACAAAGAAAATTACTAAATGACATTTGACGTACTGATAAGAAATATACAGGACTTCAAATAAAATATTTTCTCCCCAAAAATTAATATGATATTTCACCTTTCATTTTCAGTTGAAGCATAGTTTGACAGTTACAACATTTTTGTATCCTAAATCAACAGAAAACCTATGAACATCCTCACAAAGGTACAAGATATCAAGAGCATGCAGCCTAGGCAAAAACCTTAAATTTGCAGACAGGAAAAAACTAAACACCGATTTTATCCAACTAGAGATAAATTATCAGTGAAAAGAAGAGTACAAATATGAGGAGCTTATAATTTGAGCAGTCGGCCTAAAGTAGTACATCTTTTCAGCTGCTGAATCAAGAGATAAGAGGGATGCTGGAAGGTTTGTCTTACACATAATATGGAGAGAGTGGTCTTGTCACCACGGCTTTTTCTTGCTCAGTTCCCATCCCAATGGGAGGGCTTGAACTTGGAGCTTCAGATGCAAGCTTCTTAGGTGCAACAATAGTTGGCTCCTCTACCAGTTCCTGTGAACACAAGAAACTTTAGTTTAGCATCTATATATAATCAATAATTTGCATCTGGTATTTCATTTCGACAGCTAGGTTATGAAATCTAGTCAGAGGGCCCTTTTGATAAGCAAGTTAATAACTGATTCATCTGAAATGATACAACAGTTTCAGGCAGTGGCAATTTCTGCTATCAACCTCTAATTGTATTGCCAATGGCTTTCTATCTTTCTCATTGATGCCTCAGCTAGTACCCTTTCTAAAAGAGAAAGCCAATTGTCAATTCAAATTGTTATAATTAGTAGCATAACATCAATCAGCAGTGTATGTAATCACAGATGGTATAAAAAAAGACTCAAACCCATGTTATAACTAGTGTATGGTTGTTCTCTCTCTCTCTTTTTTCTGAAGTTGATCTATCCCTTTCATTCCTATCATACTGAACCAAAAAAAGAAAAGTGAACAAGGATTGATAATTTATTATGGAAAAACTATGATCTCTCATACCGATAATTAAGCCTTTCTTAAAAAAGTCTTGAATAAAAAAGAAATGAGGATCTCTTATCAGGCAATTACAATCAAATACTTTTTCTGGGGAAAACATCAAAACGAAGACCACTTATCCCTAAAGTAATGTTATGATCATGTTACATTGCCTTCAGCCTGATGTTTACAGAACTGACAGCATTTTGGGGGTAAAATGGAATACTACTGGAAGAAATTTTCTATTATTTATTAGACCACAAAACGGAACCACCTACTTAAAGAATTCAAGTGAGAGAAAATAAAATTGAATTCTTTAACAAAACAATGGACAAGAAGAGTTGAAATAGCTTATCACAAGTCTCCTGCATTCAAGATCTTAGAAATTATTAATTAAAATGTAAAATTCAATAGGTTCACCAACTCATTATTTGAGGAAGATTGTAAAGACCTTTGGAACAACACGCTGAGGTGGTATTTTTGCTAGAAGGTCTTCCATTGGAGTTAAGGGTGCTGTTGTCTCTGCTATTACTTCCACCACTTTACAATAAGAAAGCGCACGGTTTTTAGCCATAACAGCTATGAGTTCAGCCACCTGAAAAATTTGTCCTCAAAATGCTATTTTGGCAAACAAAAATGCACATAAAAATATAATTGCAACGACATGACTTGTAATGAAATCATGGTAGACAATAACAGTATTTTTCATGTTTTTGCACACTTTATTGAACTGGATTTCACTCTGATTGGGTTATGTTATTTTATTTTGTATGAGATAAAAATTTGAGAGAAAGAGAGAGAGAGAAATGAGAAGCATAAATTTAGCTGAAAAAAGAATTATACCATCATAACTCCAGTATATTTTCATTTGAAAATGATATAAATTAAATTCTATATCAAACTGAAGGGAAACTCAAAGTTTTGAGTACGACAATTAAATTTAAAATGGAAAACCTGCAGATTTGACACCAGGCCACCAAATAAAGTATCTTCCGCAGATAAGGTAATATTATGTGTTTCTTTGAAAGCATCAGTAGGTCGCTCCATTCCTCCAGGTCTCACTATCTGATGAGGACTAGAAGTAATCAAGTTTAAGCTAATTTAAACAGGCATGAAAATATAACCTGTGCATCCAAAAATTCATTTTTAGGTAATTCATAAAGTGTTTACAGTGTAAGGCATGCCACTTGCTATGAGTGCTTTTTCTGCTTGTCTCTTCCATATTAGAACACCCCAGAACAAACTGTTTGAGCAAAATCAATGTCGGTTCAATAAACTTATCAGTCATCACTAACATAAATCCGTGTTATAATTGTCTTTCTGTGGTAGATGACTAACTTACTTTAAAATAGCAGCAGGAAATCCAACTTTGTTTGTTCCTAGTGATGAGACCATAATAAAATGTTTGGCTTTTGCAGCAGAGGCTGCAAATGAAAAGTACTCAAAATTCTAAAACAAAGCTTACAAATTAAAGAAAATAAGACAGGAATGCACCTACAAAAATTATGAATATCCCTTTTACCTGCATCAATGAGATTTTTTGTAGCCTGATAATCGATCCGATAAGGCCCTGAAACATCAAAAACTTCTTTCTCACTAGCTCCAATGCAGCATATAACTATAGCTGCATTGCCTAATGCTGGTCCAATCTTGTTTGGTTTCTCGAGATCACATTCTACAAGTTCAAGCTTCTCTACATCTGGGCTAAATAGCAAAGGAAATCTGTTATGTTCTGAATATCAGAAACCTTTTAGCCAAATTGCAAAATCGGGGATGCATACTATCAGCATCTAGTTTCTTTAGAGATGATCGAAACAATTAAAATTTACAACTCCAGTGTCTTACACTGAGCCTCTCCATCATCAAGCTTCATTTGGTTAACACTCTGCAAAGGGAATTATTCTTTTAATAGATGAAAACAAAAAATTGAAAATTAAACAAATTTTTCAGTCCTACCTGCACCAGAGTTTGAGCTCTCGCAGCACTCCTGACTCCTGCTCTAACTTGAAACCCAAGTTTAAGAAGCTCCCTATAGAGAAGGAAAGTTAAAAATTACTAATAACATTAATAAAAAAGCCTTCAAATTGAAAATTGAGCATCACAAGTGACCTCACTGTTCGCATGCCAACTCTACCATTAGCTCCAGCAACAAATGCAACAGTATCATCTTTCATATCCACTTCCTTTGAAATTGCTTCAACTGCCCCAGAACTAGATTTGGTAATGCCTAAGCCTAACAGAATTCATGAACATATATTGCACAAAAAAAGAAGTAATGAGTCTTTCTCCTCCAGATTGTTTAGTGATATTAATGCATTATAAAAGGAAACTGTAATTCATCACATGAATCCCCTAATGCATCAAGATCGCATTTTAGTTTTAAAATTTTAAAAGAATTCTATTTAACTGAAAATCTCAAAATTATTCCTAAATGCAAAAATTTGTCTCTCATTCATATAAGATTAATTTATATTATCAGAAAGCGCCAGCCTAAGTTATGTTAGGTCTCCTTATAATTCTTCAAAACATCTGAAAACCTTTCCCATTACCATTTACAAATAGGACCTGCATTGCCATTTACCGGCCAGAAACAATGCCCAGTTTTGAGTGATATCATTCAGCCTATCTGTAAAAATCAGAGATTCTAACTTAATTTATTTTATCAGTAATTAGCTTAATTATCAAAATCATCCATTCAAATGCATTAAATCCGTGATCTTTCCACAGCATAGCAAGATTAAATCAAAGATCAAGAAGGGAAACATCAGGCAAATACTCAAAAAATAAATAAACAAATCAGGAAAAAATAAACTAAAACAAATTTGACGGCAATGTAGGACAATATAAGACTAGTTACATCACATACCAGAGGATTGAGCTTTAATGTCGAAAGATTTAAGCATTCTGGCATGTGGGTATTTATCGAAACTTGGGAATTTGAGAAGCTGACCATGTACGGAAGTTTTGTCAAGGAACCCACCTCTTGTTAAAGAGGAGGGTATAGTGGTTACGGTTGATGATTGAAGAGAGCAAGACTCCATTTTGATTTAGTGGGTTTCTGCAATTGAGTTCAAGTTTGTAATGGAAAAAACACTTCTCCTTTTATCTTTTGTTGGCAATTTCAGTTTGGCAGTTGCAGCTCTCCCGCCACTCATCTGGATATGACTGGGTGGGTGGTCCTATTCCAATGCCATTTGTGGCTCTCACAAATTTGCTTTTTTTTTTTTTTTTTTCATTCCATTATTGGGCACAAAATAAAATGTAGTACTAATATTTGAATTTAAAAGAATTAGAATATTATAATTTTCTCCTGATGTTTTGATATAATTGACCTTAACGAAATTTTTTTTTATTATTCGATTAAAGTTAGCTATAAAAAGATCAAAATACAATTTTAGGCACCATTTTAAAAATACTTAAAAATATGAAGGATAGTTTTGACTATTTTACCAAACTTGGGCTACCTTAATCAACAATATTCTCATCGGCAATATGGAATCAAGTCACTGTTGCCGCTCTAGGGCTTGGAATGACCGACTGCCTCGCTGTTGGACTCCTCCGGTTCTAATGGTACCATCATCAATCCCGACTAAACAGAGAGAGAGAAAAAAAATAGTCCCAATTGAACAGACACAAAAAAAGAAATAGAAAATTCAAAATGCCGCTACCGATGTTTCATACCTCAGACCAGAGAATGAAGGCCACCGCTCAACTCCTCATTGTCTGAGCTTTCTGTTGATATACTCCTTGCTGCTTATCCATAGCTAGATAAGATAGACCGATTGGGTTGGGTTGTGAACCCATTCGGATCGCAGGAGTTTTCGAAGGCTTTTTCAAGCACTTTTGGTGGTCAATGTGCTCAGGTATAGATATGACTAGAATCCTCTCTTCCTCTTCTTTCATTTGATGTATAGGTTGTTGAGTTAAGTTGACGTTATTCCGACTTGATTTTCTAGAGAGGTTGTTGAGTTAAGTTGACGTTATTCCGACTTGATTTTCTAGAGAGAATTACATATGTTTGGCCAGATACCATGGTTTCAGGTAGTCAGATTTTGTAAAATTGCGAAATAGTCTTTCATGTTTTTAAGTATTTTTAAAATGGTGCATAAAATTGCATTTTGATCCTTTTGCAGTTAACTATAACTGAATAATAGACCAAAGAACTTTTTTGTTTAATTTTATTAAAATAGAGGGAAAATATCATTTGTTTTAAAAAATACAGGGAGAAAAATGTTAATTATGTCAAAATACAGGGAGAAAATCGTAATTTTTCCTAAATGTAATGTAATAATTTTGATAAAAAATTAAATGTAATTAAATTTTAGAAAAAAAAATTATTTAACCATCAATTTTTCAACCACCAAAATATGGGGGCTAATTGTATTACTTTACTCTCAACTTTTAAAAAGTTTGGATTTTCACCCTATCTTGAACTTTAACAAAAAATTACACATCTCTATAATTGCTATCCGCTTGGGCTTCCTCGTGACTTTAAAGATTTTTGCTTCCTCATCTTCTTATGGAACCAAATAACGACTGAAGATAACTAGTACAACTAAAGGATTTCATCCACTTTCAATCCTGTTTCTTCGCATCATTTACAGAAAAAATACACAAATTCAAACTGTGGACATGGAAAAACCGTAACGCAACATGAACTTGCAAGAGCAAGAGATTCGCAAGTCCAAATAGTGAAAGAAGCCAAGATTCGCAATTTCCTATTACGAAAGTCCAGTTAGAGAAGGGTTAGGGATAAATTAAGATTAAGGGAAAGATGTAATTAGAGACAAAAACCAATGGGAAAAGGACACTTGGATATGTAGGCAAATACGCAACATCATATTGCGTATGAAGGAGCGGTTGGACAGGTAGACATACGCAAGTCTGACTTGCGTAACAGGCACACAAACACAAGATTGCCTTGCGTAAAAGGCGTCAACCATAAACTGGCGAACACGTGGATCGGCGCAGATGTGGCGTGCAACAATGGTTGACACGTGGATGAAGGTGGACATACGCAAGGTGATCTTGCGAAGGAGTTCTTTCGCATTTGAACCAGATTTTCCTCCACTCCTCGTCATTTTTACAAGAAAAATCCAAAAGAGAGTGAGAGGTAATCGAGAGAAAATCGAACGTTAGTCATCTAATTTTTACAGAATCGGAGGAATTTTCAACGTTTTTGCCAAAAATATGTGTTAGTTACTCCTAAATTTTTTTTAATTTATGTGTAAATTTTTAATTGTATGCACTACATGTTGTACGAATTAATTTGGTTCGATAGTTTATTTATTTTTTAGAAAAACAATATTAATAATATTTAATTATTAATTTAATAATTTATAATATAGTTGGCATATTATATGAATGTAATGTAAAATCTAAATTAATAATATTAATTTAGTTAAATTTAAATTTATTAATTTAATTTAATAATATTGAATGTAATTATTAATTTTGTTAATTGTTAATAAATAATATTGTATTGAATATTTGATAATGTAGTAACCATATTATAAGAATTTAATATAAAACTCAAATTAAAAATTGATTAATTTAACTTAATTATAGATAATATTGATCAATATAATGTAATTCAATTATAGATAATATTGAATTGAATGATTAATTTTGTTACTTATTAATTATATAATTTAATTTTATTAATAATATTTAGGTTTTAATTTAATAATTAATTTAATTTAATTATGCAAACGGACCCTCTTCTTGTCCACCTTCTTGTATAATCCATCACCACATTTTATTCGATTAACCTGTTTTCGACCTGATCCGTCATGGTGAATCATTCTAAAATTATCTGGACGCATATTCGATTCCAGTTGAGGCCATGTTTCCTTATCCATACAGGGAAAAAGTTTTTAGAAAATTGCGCAACCACCCTTTCAATGTGTAAAACAATAAGTCATGAGGCATCCTCACCCCTGAACAAAGCAACGGCAACTGCATGTGAACATGAAATTCTAAACATCTGTCACTTTTTGCACCTTGAACAGATGGTCCAAACGCCCAGAACACATATCTAAAAATTCGTTTAAGACCAGTTTCCGTGCTCTGTTTGAACTTGAACATGAATATAGTGCCAGAGTTGGCCGCATGCATTGCGGACAAATATCTTGGTAGTTCCCTAAAATTATTTTCTCATGCCCCGCATGCTACCTCAATTGTCTTCCTCCTTCCTTGCGACACTTTCTTTTATCCTACTTTAACACATAATCGTTCATGCACGTCAGTCTGAATCTGTTTCACCTTATATCTCGGGTCATTCTTGATATTCAGGATAATCAGTCTCGCAATATCATTTGACGTGACATTTTTATCCTCATTCTTGAATAGAGCGTCCAGATAGTTGTGCTCCTTAACCTATTTAACCATTTTCCACTTTCCCGACCATGACTGTTCTGATTCACGAATACTCCAGTTGCATCGTGAGTCGTGCAATAGTTCTTCTAGATATGTAGGCCCACGGGTAACACATTTGACAGCCCATGTCGTCTTCTTACTCGAGACCGTGCAGAACGTCATAGCTTTTTTTGCAGACCATTCAGCCACGACAAATATTACAGCTTTCTTACTCTTGAAATGAATCCCAACACCAATACTCTCCGTATTTCCATCCTACATTGGCTCCTCAGATGGTTTAATTACATCGGTTTCACTGTCGTCGGTGTCATTGTCCCAAGGCATATACTCATCATTGCTGTTGGAACCACTATCCGCTGAGGTCTCCTCTTCATTTCCCACATTTTCAGTTGGATGAACATAATCGTAGACTAGCTCGTTTACGAATTCCTCATTTTCTTGATCAGCATATCCAGCGTTCAGATTCTCATCTGTAGCGCCGATATTCTCATCTGTAGCAACACTGCTTTCTCCTGCTGCTAGGGCTATAAACGAACCGAACAGTAATAGGTTCGGCTCGAGCTCGTTTAGGTATTTGTGATATTCGAATTCGGATTCGTATTCGACTCGAACATCAATTAAAAGTTCAAATTCGATTCGGCAACTATTCGAAAATATTCGCAAATAGTTCGATTATTATTCGATTACAGTATTCGATTTAACTATTCGAATTATAGTTTGAATTATAGTTCGTTTAATCAAAAAATTGCTGCAAATAAATTGTTTTTAAACATTATAACCCAACTATTTTAACATATTAAATTTAAAATTACAAGTTCAAAACAAAAATTTACATTAATCCAATAGTTAACCCACACTAATTTCATCTTCTTCAAGCATCTGCAACAAAAATTAAATTCAAATTAATTAAATTAAAAAAAAGAGTGAAAATTATAATTTCAAACATTAAATTTACTCAATTCAAATTAATTAGCTTGGACTAAAAGAATTGTAAAAATTATAATTTTAAACATTAAACTTACTCTATGCTTCCGCTTCAATCCATAGAAAGCTTTCAACCAATCACCGCCACATAACAAGACCTTCACAGTCTCTGCTCCCAAAGATGCACGATGTTCATCAATAACTCTATTTCCAGCACTAAAAACGGATTCTGAAGCTATAGTTGTGATTGAAATTGAAAGAATATCGCGTGCCATCCTTGATAGAATCTTAAACTTTAGATAGTGAGAATTCCACCATTGTAAGACATCAAAAGATTCTGAAGCGCACGTATGCAACCCTAAGTATATATCTAATTCTGATTTTTCTGATGGAACCAATGGTTCAACTTCTCTAACATAATAATCAAATTGATCAAACTCTTGTAGTTCATAATTAATGGAACCAATTTGAGGGTGAATTGGACTAGTTGAACGAGAACCTTCAGATAAAACTTGTTGGTGTCTAGCTTTATAATCTTCAACATAAATCTCGTACAACATACGCAATGTCTCTTTAACAATTGCAATATTCTCAACACAATCGGCAGAAGAATAAATTTTAGGAAAAGTCCAGTTAATAGCCGTCATCTTCTTTCTTGGGTCAAGAACAACAGCAATGGAAATTAAAAGGTTGCAATCACTCCAATATTTATCAAGCTTACATTTCATCCTACCTCCCATCAATTTGATAAATTCATCAGTGTCCAAACAAGCTTTATCCAAAAGCATTTTAACTTTACATAACTCAAAAAGAAATAAGTTGCAAGTATTATATTCACTACCTACAATAAAATTTACAGTTATTAGACATGTAACATATAAAGAATATATTAATAACATTTAAAAAATTTAGAAATAATTACCTGAAATAAGTTTGGTAATGGAATTGAATACTTCAAGAAACTTTGCACACCTGTCTAACTTTTAACCAATCCTGCTCATTGGGCAAGTTATGATAACTGACATCTCTTTTTTTATATTTGAAAAAAACATCCTTAAACTCCAATGCAGTTGATAGCATAAAAAATGTTGAATTCCATCTTGTGGCACAATCTAATACAAGTTTTTTTTAGGAGTTTTAATTGCTTAGCAAGTGCACTGAAGGTTATGCACCTCAACTCTGAATTCAAAAGATACTTAACACTCTCCCTAATATTATGGGTTATTGGTTTAATTTCATCTAAACCATCCTGAACCATGAGATTTAGGATATGTGCACAACATCTAACATGAAATAATTTTCCTTGAAGAGAAAGTTCTTTCTTGTAAAAAAGTGAATCTTTCAAATTTCTAATCGCGGTATCATTATACGCAGCATTGTCTACACTAACACTCCATACCTTGGCATCAATTTCCCATTCAAGTAAGCATTTATGCAAAACATCAGCAATAATTACACCAGTGTGAGGTGGTGGAAAATCTAAAAAATTTAAATTTCGCTTTTGTAAATGCCACTTTTCATCAACAAAATGACACGTGACGACCATATAAGAAACATTTTGCCCAGACTTCCATAAATCTGTTGTAATGCTAACTCTATCTACTAATTGCAATTGCTTCATTATTTTCTTTTTCTCTACTTAATAAGCAGTGAAACAATCAGCCCTAAGAGTTGCCCGACTGATCTTTGTGTAGTATGGTGTTACAGTATGCATTAATAAATTAAACAACTCATATTCAGCAATCATGAAAGGCAACTCATGCACCATTACCATATAAGCAAGGACTTCTCTTACCTTAGAATGGTCATATTTGAAGTTCTGGACAGATTTGACGCTTTGGCTCTCTGCCAACATTGTAGCGACTGTTAGTGTTGATTGTCCTTTCAAAGCCATCTTTCTCTTTGAACAGTTATCCCGATGCCTATGAATATGTGTTGTTGTGCTACTTTGGCTTTTCACAAGTCGAGATTTGCAATGTATACATTCCCATTTTTTCGTACCATCACGGAGTTCAACCTATTTAAACTCCTTCCAAACCTCTGAAGTCTTTTTCCTTTTCTTTTTAGTGTATAGATCTCCCTCTTCTTCCTCTTCTCCTCCCTCTTCTTCCTCATGGATGTTCTCTTCTCCTCTTTCAAATGTAATTCCAATAGGTGTAGAATTATTCATTCGTGGTTCTAGATGACCCATGGCAGTGCTTGCAATTGAATCTTATGTGAAAGATCCTCTTGGAGTAGACATCCTACATGAACAATAACAAATGTTCCAATCATAAAAATAAAAGAAAACCGTAGGATACAAGTAAAGAAACCAACTTATATTTCATTTTTCATATATATGTCAAAAAAATAATCTTAGCCAAGAGATGCTAAAAACAAAATTCAAAGTCCTGAATATATAACAAGCGGTAGTTAAATACCCACTAGATATCTGCAAATTCCTATTCAATTTTCAATTTTTCTACGTGTTCGAGCACAAAAAAATATATATATATTAGTAACTTGCACAAAATACACTAATCTAAAAGTACTTCCTTGGGTTCCTATGGGTAGCAGTTGCTGCAAATAGCCAATCTAGCAGCACTAAGCTTTTTCTAACTGCTTAAACTTGAAAATGATAAGCCAAGGTCTGGATGCGGATGAACAAAGGCAATTGCTTAGTGGTGGTATCATTACTAATATGATTGATTAAAATGAGGAATGCAGTATCCTACCTTCTCATTTGTCCTGAGAAATGGTAAAGTAGTTGATTTATTCTAACCAAAAGCAGAATATTACTTTCTAAATTTCTAGCTTTGGTTGGGACCTATCAGAAAACTATCCAATAAAAGCAATTAAAATGTTAGTTTCCATTAGAGTTGCTGGAGGAAATATTCATAGTCTCCAAACTCTATAGTTAAAATACATATCTTCTTTGGATAATATTCTACTTCACAGTGATGAGTGGGAAGAAAAATACATAAAGCCATAACCTTTATGCATATCTATGAGATTATATGCTTTCACTCGTCACCGTGGAAGACAAGTTTATAATGGCATCATATTAGAATTGATAAACTTAACAACAGACATCACAAATATGAGGAGAAATATATATCAAGAAATAGAGTAGCACTTATGTGCTAATTGTTAAAGGTCGATACGAACGATTACTAAAGAGATTTTACGTATCAATTCTGTCCACAAGCAGTTTAGCGTAACCTACAAACACACAAAATTGGTGAACTGAACTTACAAAAATACTTATTGCTAAAAAAAGAAGCAATATCCAAGAAAAGGGCTAGAATGTGGACGATTAATAATCAAACCTTCAAGGCCAATAGTAAACAACACAAGATCAAAAAATTCACTCAGTTTTTTGGGGATTCAGCCAATCCTGGACACTCAAACACAGTTACATAATTGATCATAGGTTTTCCTTTAGATTCCTTTAAAGCCAAATGTACTCAAATCAAACTAGTATCTTTTAATTGAATACAACTCAATCATTTATATGAAAAACAATAGTACCTTGTCCAAAGACACACACTCTAGTTCAAACCACTTCAACCCAACTTTTATTGCTTGATTTCGTAGAATTAATGGCAAACTAGATGTCTCATATGCACATACTAGAGTTTCATCCAAGTCTAGAACTACCTGCATGTTCATATAAATTCTCAAGAGTGTAAACAATGTAAAGAGCAAAAACTAAACAATAATAAGTTGTAGTTCAAACCCTTCAAGATAAGATAGTTTCAAACTTAACTGATTGCATATTGAAAATAAGACACGCAAGAAATGGCCATTTGAGTTTATTAATCGGTAAGTACACACTAAAACCCAAAAATATAAACTCATGAATTCAAGCATAGCAGGATTTGAATGTCAAAATTAAATACATGGGCAAATTTAGAATTGTAATAAAACCATAAATTATGAGCAACTTAAGCTATACAAAGCCAAAAACCATTGAATCAAACTAGGAACAAGAACAGTACATAAACAAATATCCACAAAAGATTAAATCAAATAACTTATGAAAGAAGTTCTTCAATATAGCACATAAATCCCTGTAATCCTCTTCATGCACCCACTTACTAAAGTAAATAGCTTGACAAGCTACAAGCCAGTAAAGAACCCAACATCAGACTCATTTATGTCTTACTCATTACAATTTCTCAGTTTCTTACCTTAACAAAGCACCTAAAAGTCACTAAACTAATTAAAAATTACTCCTTTGTTTAGCAAAAAACAAAATAAGATGTACAATTATCAATAACCCATCAATCAAATCAGAAAAAATAAAAAAGATCAAAACTTTGCATACATACCGTGAGTTTTTAATCAAGGATACAAAATCTGCAACTAGTCGTTGGATGTGGTGTTCTCTGGTGTTACCGCCATTTTAAGGTGGAGGTCTGGTCTTACCGTCGTCGAAGGGAGGTGGACCAGTTGCTGAATCAGAGAAACACTGGTGGGTGTCGGCTAATTTTTTGCATATATATATATATATATATATATATATATATATATATATATATATATATAT
>CANUEY010337405.1:0-10665 GCA_948099555.1 Croton setiger
CTCTGTTATATATACTCCTCCAATCTTATTCTTCAACTCATTCATTACTTTTCAAGATACGATCATGGAGATGCAAAAAGAAATTGAGAAGGTGGAAAAGCAAGAAGAAATTGAGAAGGTGGAAAAGCAAGAAGAAATTAAGAAGCAGCAAAAAGAAGAAGAAGCAAAACAAATGGAAGCAATATTAGAAGAATACTATAGGAAATTGCGCAGCATAAAACATGATGAGTTCTACGATGACTTCTATGATGTTTATTCTTTGGATGAAGATGAAGAAGAAGACGAGGAAGAGCAGCAGCAACAACAAGAGGTGAATTACTCACAACTCGTGTCGTTTCTGACTCCCGATGACTCGTTTTTGACCCCTTGGAATTGGAAGAATGCTGATCGCCGCCTAAATAACCAACAATCTACCTAAGCAAGCAAAAGATGATCAGGGAACAGAACACCATGCAGTATATATATATGCAGCTTTTATATTAGTATTTTCATGTTCAATTTAGGGTTTAATGTACAAGTTAAATAACCATATTTAGATTAGGGCTGGAAGAATTTAAATTGAAGAGTATTCATGATTCCAATTATGATTCTTATATGAATATATCCACTTTTTTTTTTTTTTTTATTATACATAATATTTTTAGTTTGATGAATTCTATTTTTCTGAAAGTAACGGCTATATTTATATTTTTGTTTTCTTTTGGTTTTTTATAGTAAAAATATCTTATTAAATTATAGAATCATCTATTACAAAATTTTGAATCAAGATGTAAATAATCCAAACAAGTAGCTATTTTAAAATTTAGCTCGATAAAAATTCTTTATAATATTCAGTTCGAAAGTTAAACGAGCTACCAATACATTTGAAGTTCAAACTTTATGATTTCTTAACAAGCGGAACTCAAACTCAAACTTTAAAATGATGAAATTTGCATAAGATTAACTCTTGAGAGAAGAAGATCGTTTTACTAATTAATATAGGCCAACAAAACTACTAAGTTAGATTCCTCTATTTATTTATTTATTTATTTTCGAGAAGCAAAATACAAAGATTCTCCTTTTTTGTTCTTTTGTTTAAGGACAGGAAACCAGAGTTACACTTCTGTACTGACTATTGAAAATTTGTACATACATTATATAATACACACTACACTGATACAGCTTTCATCACATAACCAAAATAGAAACCAAACATATATATCATCTTCTGCATTCCCAATCCCTGCAAACTAACCAATGCATTAATTTGTCAATTTAGAGATTAAAAATCATTATCAGTAAATAATAATAGATATTAAAAAAAGGAAATTGAGTTTGCATAGGAATCAATGGTACCTGCAGAGACTATCCATTCTGTTAATATCTTTTGTTGAGGCACCATGTAAATGTCTCCCCCCATTTATGCCTTACCGATTCTGGTACAGGAGCATCTTCAATGAATGATCTCCACATATTCCCCCCTGGATTAAGAACCCATTTAACTTTTGCCGGGGGATTGCATAGATCTATAATTGAACTCTCAACCTCATTGCTAGACATATGGCATTCGCTAGAATTTGAGCATTCTAGAAGCTGCAACAATATATTAGCATTAAACAATTAATGTTACTCTGATCCTCTATAGTATAGGTAGAATCTCCTTTTCTTATAATTTCTTACAGCATCTGCTGCACAGTTTGCATGAATTGATAGAACAACTAGAAATATATATGGAGCAGAAATATGCAAGCCAAGAGCAATGAAGTTCAATTCTCCTAGTTTTAATACCTCAGCTGATGTTTTGTATTCTTCCCCATCTTTAAGGTAAAACTGATTTCCTGGAGTTAATGCTTTTGGTGCTCCAGATTTTCCTTCAGAAAGATAACTCTCTACAGATTTCAGGGAACGGAAACGTTTTCCAGTCCCTGGCTCAATGTAACACTGCACATCGAAATAGCATCATTCTTGAAATTAAACTTCGAGCACAATGTCATTCAGCTTAAAATGAATACAAGAAAGAAAAAGTATCGATTAATATAACAACAGAAGTAACAATATAACAACAGAAGTTTATAAGCACAAATATAAGAGAAATCATAGGCATTAGAAGTGTGCAAGCGCTCATCAAACAGTGATCCCTCTTTAAATTTAAAAGTAAACAAAAATAAGAGCTCGAGTAAATGCAAATAAAAGAACAAAAATTTAAATCCTGAACCATACCTTGTCAATAGTACCAGCATAATTCACATTGCTACGTGGCTTTTTTTCCACAACCCAACTTTCTGGTAGAGTAAAATTTTTGCAGCTGTTGAAGTTGTGAGGAACAATTTGCATCTGCAGCAGCAAAATCTGAAATAGTATGCTAACTCTTCAAGCAGAACATTATTTCAAGTGCAGAAAAGCTTAATTATACTACTCACAGTATGACTTCCCTCCTTGGCTGTAGCTGCATACACTTTGCCATCAGTAAGATACGATAGATCTCCTCTAAGGTATCGCTGGGCAGATATCAGGGAGCGGAACCGCTTTCCAGTACCTGGCTCAATGTAACACTGCAAAACAGAAAGCATGATTCATGATTTTGATCAGCTCTATGTTGATAAGTGCTGACATAAATGCAGATAAACTAGTCAAATTTTGAGTAGGATAGTATAGAACTGTACTCTGTCAATTATTCTTGCATATTTGATGTTGCTACGTTGCTGTTCTTCAATGACCCAACCATCAGGCAAACCGAAATGTGAGCCGCTCTTGCAGACAGGACGTGTAATCTGCATCTGCAGCAGCAAATTCTGGTTTATCCTGTTTTCTTTTGAAGGTCCAAGAACTCTTATCCAGACCTAAGAGCAAACAAGAAGCCCTACTGACCCTTTTGAAGAGGGAAATCCCCTCTTTTACATTGCACTCCCTCCAACCTAAAAAAGGTGTCAGCTTTCTTATTTGCACCTCAATAGAAACTCCGTAAAGTTGTTTCAATTGGAATAAATTTTGAAGAGAGTTAACTGCATCACTCTCACCTTTAGTTTTTCCAATACTATGTCTTCATTAATTTCTAGACTAGAGTTGGAAAAAGTTAATAATTTTTCCAATACTCTTTATGGGACGTAGTTTTTTTATGTGACGTTTTTTTGGGATGGAGGGAGTACTTGTTATGTAATTTCAATGAAATAATTCAATAGTAAACTCACATTTTTTCTGCAGCCAGATCTCTTTGGTGCTACATTTGTCTTTCCATCTAAGTATTGCTGAACGGATAGAATGGAGCGAAACTGTCGTCCAGAGTCCAGTTCATAGTAATACTGCATATTAAAACAAAAACTACTCGAGTCTTTGACTTGCTAATAAAAAATAAAACTCAAATAAAAAACCGTTGAACAGAAAGATCCAAGCATATGCATCTTAAAACACTTCGTTTATCTCAAAGAAAGAAATCACACGGCTGTAATGAGGCACTCGAAACAAGATCTGGACAAGAAAATGGTACTTTGCAGCAGAAGTATTATAACAGCAGCGACATGTTTATATTTATTAGGGAGAAGAAAACTATACTGAATTTTGAGAACTAGTTTCACCTTTCTGTTCAACTTGTGTATTACAAAAATTATAAGAGTTTATTGAGAACCGAACTTCCCTTATTCAGAATTATTGCTTAAGATTCTTATGGTTGAAGGGAAAATGTAGCAACTGCAGTTGTATATCCTGAACATCTATTGCATTCGAAAAATCAGAATCCTTAGGTACATGACAGAGATATTGGACACAGTTCCTTTTCTTTTGCTAATGAAGGAGGGAGGAATCCGATTCCAACCCCAGTTTTTACTTACCAGTAAATGTGCATAGGTGGGTGGAGTTTCTTTTGAAGAGAGCAGAAAACACAACTCAGTGATAATCGCATGCCATCACATTCTTCAACCTATGAAAAATGGAGAAATGATAAGTCTACCACCAACGTTTGTCCTGTTATTCTATATGGGGTACTGGAGGAATGACAAGTCTACCATCAACGTTTATCCTGTTATTCCATATGGGGTTACTTGGGTACCCGATGGCATGTAAGGTACAAGTGCCAGTGTCTAAGGAAAATGCAGCCCCAAATGACAAGTCAATCATTAACCTTTTGCCGATTATGACAAATCAGATTACTCAAGCACTCAGTAGACCTATAAGTTAGGTTCTGAAGAAATTACAAAATATACCGAATTTTCTCAAAAAGAAATAGGACATGCATTAGATATTTTAATTACATAAGGCTTGAACTCATCTGTCAAAAACTTTGAAAATTCTTAAATTTACTATACTGATTATGAAATATCACAAAACTAATGCAATCATAATCAAGTAATTAAACAAAGAACTAATTAATACTAATAAATAGAAACGCACCTTGTCACAGCGGCTGCCATCCCGTCGCCACCGTTGCTCAAGAGCCCAACCATCGGGCAATTTGAAAGTCGGCGATGATGAGCAAACAGCAGTGGAGGTGCTGCTAATTGGACCCACAATCTTCGACTCCGAATTCCGTTTTTGCATCCGAGATTGGATTGCAAGTGAACGCAGCGTGAGCTCGCCGTCCATTTTAGTGGCAAAAGTTGAAGAATTTGGAAATGTTTGGGCGGCCATCAATGGGAACGGTGTTGATCGTTCTTTAGTTTATCTTTCTCTGCTACTTAGTTGCTTGCTTAGCAAAGAAGGGTCAAAGTTAACGGAAATTGCATTAGAAACCCAGTTCTTTGCATAGCTTTGCAGTCATTACTGATACCAATATAATCACAATTACTTCATTGCCTCATCACTACCTACTTTTTTTTTTTTCTTGAGATGCATTATTTTCTTAAATCTTACAAAGCCACCCAGCAGCGGCACCGACCACTCGGTCTCGAATAATATGTACCCGACTTGACTAATGCATCTAATAGGCGAGTTTCCTAACCAGATAATTATGTAAATTTAGTTTCGAACTTGATATATATGTTTAAATGAAATATAAAGAAAAAGTGAATTATAATGGGGAACGAAAGTTTTATTCTAGTGATTTACATGCACGCCATTTATGACTGACGTCCTGACTTCGAATTACATTCCTCCATCTGCCTACGTGAATTGGAATATAATACTAGTAAATATCACAAAATAAAGTTTAATTTTAACTAAATTACATGGAAACAGAAGCTATGTGCCGATCGCAAGGAAAGAAGGATGGAGATGACGATCGGAGGGGGAAGACGGATAGAGATAGAGGAAGGATTGCAAACTAAAGCTATTTTCATCTTTTTCTAAATCAAGAAAATAATTAATATTGAATTAATTTTTATTTCTATATTTTGAAAAATGTTCCATTTTATCTCATGTTTTAGTTCTTGAACCTCTGCATTGTTTTAATGATCAATAAATCCAAATAATAATAAAAATTAACAAGTTATACTTATAAATATGACATTAATTTTAATTAAAATAATATATATTTTCAAAAAATTTAAAAAATAAATTAATATTATTGTAATTCACTTTTGTTTTAAAAAGTAATTTTTATATCTCTTAATAAATGTTTAAATTTTTACTTTCATAAGTATTAAAAACTAATATTTATTATATGTAAAAATATAAAAATTATTTATTTGTTGAACTTTTAAAATTAATTATTTATTAATATATAAGGATATAAAACAAAAAAACAACATTTAATTTTGTTATAATGTAAGAATGAAACAGACAAAATTAAATGGAAAATAAACCACTAATTGAAGGATTGAGGAAGTATTTTGACTCTGCCATTAATATGGTAACAAACATGAATGTTATTGAAACGTGAAACAAACACATTAATGCAAGGAAAAGGGTAATTATTTTTGGGTCCTTGAGATTTGGCTTAATAAAAGGAGTTCTTCTATTTTGAAAATTGTATTAACGGGTCCCTAACTTTTGAAATAATAGACTCTCAGGTCTTTCCGTCTAGAAACGGCGGTAGTCAACGGAAAAGTCAACAATTTTTTTTAAAATGATAAAACTACCCTTTGGTTTATTTGAATCGAACCATGATTTATTTGAATTAGACCATCCTAATTAAATCCAATTTTAAATCAAACCTATGGGTCCCACTTACTATAAAAATTAAAAACAATCAAATATAAGCTCGAACTTAAGACTTTTACCTTGCTAATCTACATAATAACCAACTACACCACAACACTTTCAATGTGTTAAACTGACGTTATAATTTTTTATTGTGTAACACAACCATTCACCTTTTATCATTATAAATCCAATTTTAAATCAAATCTATGGATCCCACTCACTATAAAAATTAAAAACAATCAAATTAAGCTCGAACTTAAGACTTTTACCTTGCTAGTCTACATAATAACCAACTACACTACAACACTTTCAATGTGTTAAACTGACGTTATAATTTTTTATTGTGTAAGACACAATCATTCACCTTTTATCATTATAGCAATTATCTATTATTTCAATTAAGATTTTATTAAATAATTACATATTTATTTTTTTATCATCCTAGACAAGTCGGAAGGTTAGAAGGGAAAGTTTAACTTTTCCGAAAAATTAAAAAGAGTTTACAGAAAATTTATTTTTTATTTGAAAAAATTAACAAAAATTAGAAAACTCATATTTTTTAGGGGTAATTATTTTTAGGTCCCTGAGGTTTGGTTTAATGTACTCTGTGGTCCCTCTATTTTGGAAATTGTATCATCGGGGGTCTTGAGGTTTGGCCTAATGTACTCTAGAGTCTCTCTATTTTGAAAATTTTATCATCGGGTCCCACAATAAATATTTCATTTCCTTTGAATTAGAAATATGATTTTTCTAATTTTTGTTAATTTATCCAAATAAAAGTATGAGTTTTCTAATTTTTTGTTAATTTCTCCAAATAAACACTAAATTTTTTTAAACTCTTTTTAATTTTTTGAAAAAGTTAAACATTCTCTTCTAACCTTCTGATTTGTCTAGGATGATAAAAAAATAAATATGTAATTATTTAATAAAATCTTAATTGAAATAATAAATAATTGCTATAGTGATAAAAGGTGTTGTGCCTTACATAATAAAACATTATCACGTCAGTCTAACACATTAAAGGTGTTGGGGTGTAGTTGGTTATCATATAGTCTAACAAGTTAAAGGTCTTAGGTTTGAGCCTCAGTTTTGGTTGTTTTTAATTTTTACAGTGAGTGGGACCCACATATTTGATTTAAAATTGGGTTTAATTAGGATGGTCTGATTCAAATAAAACAAAAGGTAGTTTTGTCATTTTGAAAAAAAAATCGTTGACTTTTCCGTTGACTAACGCCGTTTCTGGACGGAAAGATCTAATAGTCTATTATTTCAAAAGTTATGGACCCGTTAATACAATTTCCAAAATAGAAAGATCCCGAGCCTATTAGGCCAAATTTCAAGAACTCAAAAATAATTAGCCCGCAAGGAAAAACCGGAACAAAATTAATTATGTGATTGCTGTGTCATTTTGTTCATGCCATATTTACTTAAATTTTTATTTTTTAAAAGGTATTTAAATTTTTATTTATATCAATTCATAACTATAATATATCTAGTATATACTATTTTTATTTTTGTTTATGTGATAGTGTTCCTCATTCCGATGCAGATTTTATAGTTTAGTTTTCTTCACCACCTCCTAATTTACTTGATGTAATTCTTCATTCCCATTTGATTTTTTTTTTTTTTTATAACAAAAACTATAACATATTTTAAATTAAATACAAAATATTCATAAATTCGAATATAATTAAAATCATGTTACCTTAATTCTATAATAATATTTTAACTTTATGAATTATTATTATTGTTTAGTTTTTTGGTTTTTACATATCATATAATTTATTCATATTTTTAATATTACTAATTTTTTTTATATTTTTATTATTTATGTAATAGTTAGTTTAATTAATTATATATTGACAGTAATAAAATTTATATAAAAATAATAAATTTTTATCTAAGTATTTTTAATTAAAAATATTATTAATTCATGAATATAATTATATTTTTAAAAATAAAATTTATTGAATAAATTTATTTATTTATTTATATAATATTTTTATTTTAGAATCTCGTCGGTTAATTTCATAATTTTTATTTTACTAAAATTATGAATTATACGAATATTTTATTTTATAATACATTACTGAAAAATTCGTAATTATAAATAATTAAAATAACTTATTTTATGAGTTATAAAATAATACTAGTTAATTAGATAAATGATTAAAATAATATTATATAAATTTATTAATTTAGTAGTTTTAAAAAAAAATTGATGTTCATTCTAAATATTCATTGTTATCATCGCACTAAAATATATTATTATATTTTATGATCATATTCATATATTATTATTATATTTTATGACGATATTCATCTGACGTTCGATTATATGACATTAACAATGGGATAGAGGTAGTAATTTACAAAAAGGAGTTTGAAAACGTGTAGTCCAAATTAGCCGCCAAATAAAAAACATGGAAAGAAATATGATTTTTTTTTTCAAAGGAATCAATATGAAGTGATTAAGGAGTAGAAGTAGATTATGATATTCATGTACCACATTTAATTAATTATAATCAAAATAATTATAGCAAGTGTAAAACACAAGATTTCCTAGAAGCTGTCGTCACAAACAGGGGCTGACGGCAAGTAATTAATTGTTAAATTTTAATGGCAAATTTTCCGATTACCCCTTGAACTTGTTCAACTTTGACAAATTTGTTGGAAAGCGTTATGATTCGAATGGGTCCGCACCCAACCCGAAGCTATCTTCACTTCTAGTTAGTTGACCGCGGCTTGGTGGGTACTGGTCGACGAGTCACGTTCAGGCGGTTTTGCCGGTGGTGTTAGTTTACTGGTCGGAGCCCATAAATGAGAGCTATGGTTGTTGATTTCTGTTGGTAATAAGAAAGAAGAGGAGAGGAAACAAAGGAAGGAGAGAAAATCTCATATAATTTCGGGTACTTTAAAAACAAAGTATGAAATTTAAACGGTGGAATAGAAAGAAAAAGAAATTTGAATCGGTTTTTGCTGTTACATTATACAATTTAATCTTGCGTAACATTAAACTTCTCACGTGTCTGCTTTCCATTCGTTTTTCCACTAATTACATAATTACATAATTAATTCGGTTTGCTGCCTCCTTTTTCGCAATTAAAATTTATGAAAGTGAGATCCTGCGCAGCTCTTTACTTCGGAATATGGGATTGCGTAAAACCTAATTCATGTTCACAATTTGAAGAATATTATTTTATAAATAAATCTCTAATTTCATTCTAAATTTTTTTATTATTTTTACCTAAAAAATAAATATTTTATTATTTTATTTAAGCCTCAAACGCCACCAACATAGCGTGAATCACACACTCCAGCCATATGAGCCAAATGGAAAATTCCTCCAAGTTGGGGGTTGGATCTGTAGGAAACGTTAAAAATGAGCAATTTTTCAAAGTTAAACAAGTTCAAGGGGGGAATTGGACAATTTGCCAATTTTAATTTCTTCTAATACAATACAATATTTTATCTTTGTCCTTTCTTCCTACATGGTTTAGTCTGGGTCAATCTTTATGTGGTTGATTTGGTAGATAGTTAATATCTCTGACCAACCAACTATCCAAAAGTTTTGCATCTTGGCTATGCTATCTTCTATATTGATAGTATTAACTAGGATGACAGGATATTTTTAAGAAAATTACTTTTCTTTTTCTTTTTATTCTATTATCTGAATTTTATTATTAAATTACGAGATTTGACTAATTTAAATTCGAATCAGATATAACTATTAAGAATAGTAAAACTCTCTCATTCAAGTTTTAACATAACTGTATTTATAAAACTTAAACTTAAAACCCTTAGTTAAGTTAGAATTAATATCGAGCAGTTCATTGATATATATATTCGGTGGTGTTAAAAATTAATTTTTGATTGGTTTCCACATTTTATATATCATAGACTCTCTCCAATTAAATGGCCACAATCATTACGCATAAACCCTACATTACTATCAAGAATTAATCGCAATAGTGTTGAAATTCAATAGTTGCATAGACATAGAATTTAAAAAAAAAAAAAAAATTTATGTTAAATGCAAAAATCTATTTATGGCTAAACCTACTTCCAAAATTTTAATCGACTTGTGTTATTTCATGATTTTAGATATAAGGAATTCGATAAATTTGCTAATACTAAATCTGTTGGGTAATGAATACATGATCATGAGTTTATGCGTGAATAACATACTATTCTCAATATAATATAATCTACAAATTTTATATATTTTTTTCGAAATTTAAACTTTGAAAGTGACTTGTTAGATATATGAACTTTCACGGATTACTTATTAGACACTTAAATATTGCATAAGTGAAATATTAGATATCTCACATAAGAGAAAAAAACATATGACAAGATGTTAGTTTATTCAAATTTATGCTAAGTTCATGTGTCTAAATAATCATTCATATACAAGTTCAAGTGTCTACTAAATTATTTGTGTAAATTTAAGTATTTAAATGATCATTCACAAATTTCAGAGTTCAATTGGGAAAAAAAAAATAAAGTTGATGGATAAATTTATGTATTTAGCTTATAAACTACCAAATCTTTTTTATATGATTTTTTTATTTTTTTAGTTTATTAATGAAAAGAAGCTTATATATATATATA
>CANUEY010337569.1:0-47919 GCA_948099555.1 Croton setiger
CCCCCCCCCCCCCCCCCCCCCCCCCCCCCCCCCCCCGCCCCCCCCCCCCGCCCCCCCCCCCCCCCCCCCCCCCCCCCCCCCCCCCCCCCCCCCCCCCCCCCCCCCCCCCCCCCCCCCCCCCCGCGTGGGATGCACACCTAAAAAAGTATGCAACAAAATATGGATTTGCTGAACAATTTTGAAAATTCTAAAGGAGGCCATGGCCCCAACGTACACAGGACTTTGTTGGAGGCAAAGTATAGTAAGAATTTCTAATTCTGCCATTGTTTCTGATTTACAGGCTATGGATATGGCTTCGGAAAAGGGCATTATTTTCCTTGATGAAACAGGACCAACATATGCTACCGCTAGTGTAAGTTTCAAGATGAATAACATGCTACATCTTTTCACTTAGCATATACAATATTTACTTTAGCTGATGGATATACAAAGCTGCATCTTGGATTTTGGTCAATGTGGATCCTAATCTATCTTTTTCTTTTACCAAAAACTTTAAATAAATGAAGGAAAAAACTTTGGTTATAATGTCTTCAGTTAAGCAATGATGTATCGTTTTTCTTCATATCTGAATTATATATCTATATTTGTTGATTGCACCTATTGAATAGTTTGTATTTGGTACTTCAGTATGAAATATGTTCTGTATTCTACTACTGATGAAGGTATTAATGATGCAGACATTCCAGGATTCGCTTTTGGCAGCTGGAGCAGCACTAGCCGTTGTTGATTCAGTGGTGATGTCTCTTTAGTCCCTTTTCCAAAAAAATTTAGAGGCTGAAATATTAAAATTTACCAGATGATATGGAATTCATTTTTTTTCTTAATGAATGATGTCAAATTGATTTGAAGCTGAACTATATTTTGTAGATACATAGAAATTAGATGATAGAGAAAGTGTAGTAATTTAAATCAACCAATATTGTTTTATCATATTTCAGGTTGCAGCATCAAAAAAGAGCTTGAATCCTCCTACTGGATTTGCTTTGATAAGACCCCCAGGCCATCATGCTATACCAAAAGGTCCTATGGGCTTTTGTGTTTTTGGTAATGTGGCCATTGCAGCACGCCATGCACAACTCGTGCATGGATTAAAACGAGTATTTATCATTGATTTTGATGTTCACCATGGGAATGGGACAAGTGATGCATTTTATGACGATCCAGATATATTCTTCTTGTCCACTCACCAAGTAAGATATATATTCACCTCAAATCTACTTAATTTTATGATTCTTCATATGATTACATGTAATTTATGTTGTTTAGATGAACCTATTATTCTTTGTTTAGCCATTTGGTAGAAACTTCTATGTTTAGTTATGTTCATATGTATTATAAGTGTAGTGTGCGATGTGCTAATGAAATACTAACCGATTCCTTTCACTAGGATGGAAGTTTTCCAGGCACAGGTAAAATTCACGAGGTAGGTCAAGGAAATGGTGAGGGTACGACACTAAATTTACCTTTGCCAGGAGGCTCAGGAGATGATGCCATGAGGACTGTATTTGATGAAGTTATTGTGCCCTGTGTTCAGAGGTTCAAGCCAGATATAATTCTTGCTTCTGCTGGGTAAGTAGCTTCTATCTGTTGGCCTATCCCAATGAATTTCTAGATATGCTTAAAGAAATTCGATTTGTTAGATGTTGCCCTGTTTTTCCAAGTCTGTTATTTACAAAACTATGTTGTATGCCAGCATGCATCAATTTAATAGTTGCAAATATAATTTCCATGCTTGCTCTGTATCATTCAAGGTAAAAACCACTAAATTGCTCGATTGCAATTTAATTTTGCGGCGCATGCTTCTAATCGCTAAGAATGGATTATGGTACTGTTAGGTTGCAACTGCCGATATTAATTTAGTTACATCGACAAGATAGCAAATATTTGATGTTCAAAAAAGAGCTTTGATCACGATTTTTTTCTTATTTTTTCAGGTATGATGGTCATGTTCTTGATCCGCTAGCCAGTCTGCAATTTACAACAGGAACATATTACATGCTGGCCTCAAATATTAAACAGCTCGCCAAAGATCTGTGTGGTGGCCGCTGTATTTTTTTCTTGGAGGGAGGATATAACCTTGATTCTCTTTCATATTCAGTGGCAGATTCTTTCCGAGCCTTTCTTGGAGAGAAAAGCTTGGCAAGCGAGTTCGATAACCCTGCCATCCTGTACGAAGAACCATCAGCCAGGGTGAAGCAAGCAATTCAGAGAGTTAAATCCATACATTCCCTCTGAATCATCAGGTCATAGGCTGGTTGGCTTACATAAAAAGATCTATTTATAGTTTAAAGAGACGAATTATTATATTACAAACTTATTTGGTATAATATCAAAAACTTCTCATACTTGTGCCGTTTGTAGAAATTAGGCTTTAGGATTTTGATATTAAAAAAAAATGGTTGTAATAAATTTAAATCATTTTTTAATCTCAAATCAGTAAACTTAGTTGATCCTTTCTGGTCTTCTTTATCTGCTGTTGCCTGAGATATTTTAGGCCAAATACCTAAACAAAATGCATCTCATTTTTTCAGGTACGACAGTCATGTTCTTGATCCGCTAGCCAGTCTGCAATTTACATGCTGGCCTCAATATTAAACAGCTCGCCAAAGATCTGTGTGGTGGCCACTGTGATGGAGGATATAACGTTGATTCTCTTTCATTTCCGAGCCTATCTTGGAGAGAAAAGCTTGGCAAGCGAGTTCCATAACCCTTCCATCCTCGCTGTAGAAAGCAATTCAGAGAGTTAAATGCATAATCATCATCAAAATTACTTTAACAACAGTTTAAGATTAAATTTTTAAGTCTCAAAGTAACTTTAGCCTAATTATACTTTTAACTTTTTTTACATAAATATCCTAATTTTTATGGGGAGGAGGAGTAGAATTGAAAGGCTAGAATGCCAATGTCCAATTGAGCTGGTTTTCGTTAGGAATTAGTAGGGTCAACAACGGTAACTGTTATCGAACGATCGGTAATTGGTTAAACGATCAGTATTTTATAATTACCATTACTGATACCGAATGGTACTGAAATTTTTTAGTCTCATTACCGATTACCAATACTGATTACCGATCTGTAATTACTGATCACCAAACCTGTGAAAATATATATATTCATTACACATAATTTTGAGGAGTAAAAATTCAGTTATTTTTACGATAGTTTGATAATTTTTTTAACCGAAAATTTCAGAGTCACCTACCAAAACAGCTACTGAATACTGACGGTTATTACCGATTACCGATCGGTAAATAACCATTACCGATTTTCAGTACCCGAATTGATTCGGTTCGGTAATTACCAATCGATAATTTGATAGTAACCGAATCAGGTTAAAAAAAAAAACAAATTACCGCCATCAAAGTTACGGAAACACCTATGAAAATGGACCAAATAGGATAAAAAGTAACTAAAAGTACCACCAAAGGGACCTACGCGCTAGCCAACTGCGCCACCAAAGGGGTGAGAGAGGCTCGAACTCTCGACCTCAGGATTACTCTTCAGCTATGAGACCTACGCGCTAGCCAACTGCGCCACCACCCCTTTGGTTGTGGTAATTAAATTTTTGGACTAGACCAAACAAAAAAGGAAAACCACCCGGTTTAGAAATTAACAAACCCTAACCCATATTCCCTCCCTCTCACATTCCCCTCTTCTGTGCTGTCCCAAAGTAACCACCATACTTCGAAGACTCGCTCTTCAATGGATTCAGATGAGGGGAAGCTTTTTATAGGTGGAATAGCATGGGAGACCACCGAAGACCATCTCAGAAGCCACTTTACCCAGTATGGTGATGTGTCTCAGGTCGTAATAATGCGTGACAAGACCACTGGTCGACCTCGCGGTTTCGGCTTCGTTGTATTCTCCGATCCCTCTATTCTCGATCAAGTTCTTCAGGATAAGCACACTATTGCTGGCCGTTCTGTAATATTCCCCTCTTTCTCTTCTTTAATTTTCCTCAATCTCAATGCTATTGTTCTTCATTTCGTTTTTTTTTTCCAGTTTGGAGATATTGGATACACTATCTTATTTGGTTGGTTGTGTGTTTTCTGGTTGAATAAAATTTATTTATTTTCATGTTATTGTGTAATGGGACTTAGGTGCTTTGATTTCTTTACTAGTTTTCTGACTTTAATTGTTGTGGGAACATTTGGAGTACCCCATTTGTGGTTGAAGTTGCAAGGCATAACCTTTAATGGATATGAATTGGTTAGTTTGAGATTTTCTTTCGAGGGTGTTCAATTCAGGAGTTTTTCTTCTTCTCGTGTGTTCAATTCAGGGTGCCTTAGTTTTCTGGAAGTTCTAATCAGGGTGTTCTTCTAGTGAGACAATTAACTATGGTTAAATTTTCTTTAATAGAAAGAAAGCTTTTTGTTCAGTTTGCTATTTAAGTAATATTTTCTATTGAATGTAATTCGAGTTGTCAGACCAAAAAGTTATGCATTTTGCTTCATGTATTGATTGTATTTCTATGATTATTTTGGTGTAGTGCCCAAAATTTCTAGAAGACTAGGAACCTGGCATGCATGAATGTGGCTTTTGAATAACTGTTTTTTTTTTTTTTTTTTTTATATCAATTTCTTTAAGACATGAATTCTTGAGAGATTGCTTACCATTTTTCCTATCTAACAAACTTCATGCATGTATGTTCTCTTTGGTTGTTTAAAGTTATGTTTTCACAACACAGGTAGAGGCTAAAAGGGCTTTATCAAGAGAAGAACAGCAGACCTCCTCTAGATCTGGTAATCTTAATTCTAATAGAGGCAATGGCGGTGATGGTAATTTTAAGACCAAAAAGATATTTGTTGGTGGTTTACCGCCCACACTGACAGAAGATGGTTTCCGTCAATACTTCGAAAGTTATGGTCATGTAACTGATGTGGTAATAATGTTTGACCAGCATACTCAGAGGCCTCGTGGCTTTGGGTTCATCACCTTTGAATCTGAAGATGCAGTTGATAGAGTACTTCACAAGGTATTCCATGAAATGAATGGTAAACTTGTAGAGGTGAAACGAGCACTTCCAAAAGATGCAAATCCTGGTGGCGGGGGACGTGCTGGAGGCTATCAGGGTTATGGTGGCTCTGGTTCCAATCCAAATGCAGTCGATAGTCGAATGGATGGAAACAGATATATGCAGAACCAGACTTCTGGAGGTGGGTATCCACCTTATTCTGGTCATGGTGTGCCAAGTTATGGTTATGGGGCAACAAACAGTGGAGTTGGTTATGGTGGTTATGGTAGTTACGGTGTTGGTGGTTATGGAGGTGGGACTGCTGGATTTGGTGGTCCAACTGGGGCATATGGCATGCCTGGTAACCTGAAAAGTAACTGGGGTAACCAAGTTCCTTCAAGTTATGCTGCTTCGGGTTATGGTGGAAATGCAGGCTATGGTGCTGCAGCTCAATGGAGTGCATCTGGTGGTGGCAATTCCACTTCAGCTTCCATAGGCCAATCCCCAGTTGGAACTCCTGGTTATGGAAGTTATGGTTATAGCAATTATGGTGGAAATGATGGTTCGTATCCCGCTGGATATGGAACAGCTGGTGGACGCTCTGGAAATGCCCAAAATAACAGTGCTGGCTCTGGAGCTGCTGGCGGAGAGCAACAGGGGAGTGGGAGTGGTTACACAGGCAGTGTCTATGGTGATACTAATGGAAATTCAGGATATGGAAATGAAGCCTGGAGATCTGATCCTTCACAGGGTTCAGCTGGTTATGGTAGTGGATATGGTGGTGGTCATTCAAGGCAGGCACCACAGCAGTGACTGATGATGTCTTTAGTTTTGCAGGAATTTGTAATCTGGCATCTATTTATATTTGAGTGATGGGAGATCGAGAAAATGATGGGAACAAATCCTGGGAATGGTTGGATTGCTTGAAACTTCAGTTGTACTTTGCGGTAGTTTTCTGCCAGTATATATTGGCTAGTAGTTTCAAGTAGTGGCAATATTTCTATTCTATGAGTACTTGATCTCAAGTCACAGTTGTTGACCTATAGTTTGTTTTCTGTATCTGTTTTTTTTTTTTTTTTTTTTTTTCTGTTTTCTTCTTCCTCTTTACTACTTAAAGCTGGAGTAGTGTAATGAGCATTTCCTATTATCTTTTAATGTCATGTCTTGGTATTTTTGACTGTGGGCTTTATTGGTTTATATGATCTGCTAGAATTTCTTGCTGCCATAAATATATTTGTATTTATCATATTGCTTCTAGTACCAGTACCAGTATGGCATAGATTGCTGCTAATTTTGGTATGGGTAGAATTGCAGAATAACGAATCTCAAATGTAGAGATGCTGCTTCATGGTGGATATCTTGGTACTATCATTTATCAGTGTGACTAATGAGTTGTAGCAGTATTCATAGTGGTAATAATAATATATTTTGAATAGACATAATCATTTTGTTTCCTGTATTTTTCCTTTTTGTACAGGAGAGACAAATTGACCAAGTGTGCAACTCCTGTAAATGGTGATTGGAGCTTGGTTGATGTTGCTTTGTTCTCTTGATCCTTGGTGCAGATGTTGGAGTGGGGCAAAGGGTCAACCCATTCTGCATATATGGTATGTGTATAAGTTTGGTGTGGCAAAATTTTTCAATTTTGATGCTTCCTTTTCAAGGGCATTAGCTAATATAGAGTTAGTTTCCGTCAATACTATTTTATTTAGAGTTAGGCGAAGCTTTTGAGACATATAAAGAAGTAGATATAGTTGTCAGAGGCTCAAGGCGCGCTAAGGCGCAAAGGGTCCTGGAGCCTAGGCGCAACGCAAAGGTGCGAGCCTTTTGACAAAATGCGCAGCATTGAAAAAAATATAAATTATATTGAAAAAGCTACAAAAATACTAATCAGCCAAATTAAGTGTTGTTGTACTCTTGATATACCTCTTGTGGTTATAGAAGTTGAGAAAATTTAAAGATTTAAGAAAACCAAAAACTAATGTCAACTCCTGCAAATTAGGGTTCTTTCCTCCTTTTCTTTTGTCAAAAGCTGCTTTGGTAATTGTGCTTTGTGAGTTGTAGTTTTTGACGTTACTTATTATTTTAAAAAAAAAATAACCATGTAGGTGCTTTTTGTAATACGGCTCACCTTTTCAGTTGTGAGGCTCCATGATCTGAGCCTTGCCTGCCTTTAGCAACTATGGAAGTAGACAAACTGAATGTTGTTAGCAGAGGATGATGTTATCATTCATCTCCTCCTTGACGTTCTTTCTTCTTCTTTTTTTTTCCGTTTGTATGCGTACTAATGTTATCAATGGGTATCTGCTAAGTGCATCACATGATGGGAAAGAGTGTTCCTTTGCATCTTCCATTTCTCGTATGTTTTCGGGTCCCTATACTTCTCTGTATTAGGATTAGTTGCTGTGGCGTAATCGCATTCTCATTCTGTTTTTGTTATTGACTTCATGGAGTTTATAATTTCAATCCTTGTCAGTTTCATTCCAGACATATTGGTATATTGACCTTGAAAGCAACTGTTTTACAAAATACAGTATTTTTTGGTGAAAAAACATCGATACTAGTGTAACGAAGTAGGATCAATAATGATAACAAAAAGAGTACTAATAAAATTAATTGCAGGAATGATTTTGCTGGATTTCATAAAGATCAGGTGGTTCATCTTCTGCCAAAAGTTCGATAGGTCGGATAGGCTGGCTTGACGATACTGTGCCATTTCTGCATCCGTCGAACGTCTCAACAACATGTGAATGTCTGGTTTTACATTCAAATTGAAAGCTTGCATTAACATTCAAGGGGACATGGTCATTGCTATTTTCCCATTGACATCATCATCATGGTCGTCGACAGATTCGGTTCAAATGGAAGCAGGTGTTGATGTTGCTCTTCCTGTCCCAATTAACAAAGAAAGAAGCCTTTGATTCCACCTAAGGAGCCTTCACTTTTCATCTCTTATAACTTTGTACATCTTATTAATATAACATCCTTATATTAACAATTTATTGATTAATAAAATGGTTTATATAATAATTTAGATTAATAATAATAATAATAAGGGTTTATATAAAATTACACATAGCTATTAGGCTATTTTTAATAACTATGTCTTATTAGTTCATAAAATTATAAATAATTGTCAAAAGGGTAGTTTTGTCAACATATATAATATATATTAGAATATGATTATGTGTTCAAATATTATTATTAATTATTGAAATTATGTTTTATTTTTTTTTTAAAAAAGGTAGCTTTTCCACTTTTACAAAGTGTATATATAAAATAGTAGAAATTTCAAAATAAACCCCTATTTTTCCAGTCATGTTCCAACCAACATTTTAGCAATCTCGTTTTTCTGACGAGAAAATCTGACACTTTCAACGGTATGAAACTTGATAAAATTGTTACATGTAACATGTTTTCGACTGATTTCATCACGTCCAAATGTCTACACTCGAAGAATAATGTTGAACTTGATGGAATCATTAGTGAAAATCGTCATTTCCGATTGCAAAAACATGACACCCGAAACTCAAAAAAGTAACGTTACGCATCTATTAATTGTGGTTGAATCACCTAGTGGAGATATCAGCATATAGTATATTTAGACGCGAGATCTCTTTAAGCGAATTCAAATTGTTTACTACCAATTCAAATAGTTGCCGTAAGTAATATTTTCTTTTTTTAAGAATAATAAAATGGTCTCAGTAAATATTTAGCTGGAAAATGTTCCCTTTTCACTAATTATTTTAAAAAAGATGTCTAATTTGTTTAAAAGTTCAAAATAGTCCTATTAGCTAATTTTGTAAATTCCCCGTTTAAAAAACCCGACAAACGAAATCCACCCGGTTTAGAAAAGAAACAAACCCTAGCCCAATCCCTCTCTCTCTCTCCCTCTTTCATTTCCCTCTTTTGTGTCACGACGAGCAAAACCAAACCACCATAGCCCCTGTGCTTCGAAGACTCGCTCTTTAATGGATTCGGATGAGGGGAAGCTGTTTATAGGTGGAATAGCATGGGAAACCAATGAAGATACTCTCAGAGACCACTTTACTCAGTATGGTGATGTCTCTCAGGTCGTAATTATGCGTGACAAGGCTACTAATCGACCTCGCGGTTTCGGTTTCGTTGTATTCTCCGATTCCTCGATTCTCGATCAAGTTCTTCAGGATAAGCACACCATTGATGGCCGTACTGTAATGCCCCTTCTTTTCTTCTTTAATTTTGCTCAATCTCAATGCTATTATTGGAGATATTAGTTACTCACACTATCTTACTTTCATATGAGCTAAAGCTCGTATATTTGATTTGTTGTGTCTTTTCTGTGTGAATAAAATTTCTTTTTTTTTAAAAAAAAAAAAAATTTGTTTAGTGTTATTACTTGTTTTTTATTTCTTATTTATTTTCTTGTTATGGTGTAATGAGATTTTGGTTCTTCGATTTCTTAACTGGTTTTCTGACTTTAATTGTTCTGGAAAAAAATCGGAGCACTCCATTTGTGGTTGAATTTGCTAGGCATAGGCTTTAATTGATTAGTGAGAATTTTCTTTCGAGGGTTCAAGATTTTTTGGCTCAATTGGAATTTTTAATCAGAGAAGGTTCTGGCTATTTAATTATTGATTTCTATGGAATGTAGTTCAAACTGTGAGACCAAAAATTATGCATTTTGGTTCATGTATTGATCGTATTTCTAATTTCTACGACTGTTTTGTTGTATTGCCAAAAACGTCTAGAAGCCCAGGAACATGAAATGTATGAAGGTAGCTTCAATAGCTTTTTTTTTTTTTTTTAATAGACTCCTTTAAGACATGAATTCTTGAGAGATTGCTTATCATGTTCATGTTTGACAAAGTCATGCATGTATGTTCTCTGCAGTTGTTTAAAATTATGTTTTCACAACACAGGTAGAGGCTAAAAGGGCTTTATCAAGAGAAGAACAGCAGACCTCCTCTAGATCTGGTAATTTTAATTCTGGTAGAGGCACTGGTGGCGATGGTAATTTTAAGTCCAAAAAGATATTTGTTGGTGGTTTACCGTCCACACTGACAGAAGATGGTTTCCGTCAATACTTTGAAAGTTATGGTCATGTAACTGATGTGGTAATAATGTTCGACCAGCATACTCAGAGGCCTCGTGGCTTTGGATTTATCACCTTTGACTCTGAAGATGCAGTTGATAGAGTACTTCACAAGGTATTCCATGAACTGAATGGTAAACTTGTAGAGGTGAAACGAGCACTCCCAAAAGATGCAAATCCTGGTGGCGGGGGACGTGCTGGAGGCTATCAGGGTTATGGTGGCTCTGGTGCCAATCCAAATGCAGTCGATACTCGTATGGATGGAAACAGATACATGCAGAACCAGACTTCTGGGGGCAGTTATCCGCCTTATTCTGGTTATGGTGCGCCAACTTATGGTTATGGGGCAACAAACAGTGGAGTTGGTTATGGTGGTTATGGTAGTTACGGTGTTGGTGGCTATGGAGGTGGGACTGCTGGATTTGGTGGTCCAACTGGGGCATATGGTATGCCTGGTAACCTGAAAAGTAACTGGGGTAACCAAGTTCCTTCAAGTTATGCTGCTTCAGGGTATGGCGGAAATGCAAGCTATGGTGCTCAATGGAGTGCATCTGGTGGTGGCAATTCCGCTTCAGCTTCCATAGGCCAATCCCCAGTTGGAACTCCTGGTTATGGAAGTTATGGTTATAGCAATTATGGTGGAAATGATGGTTCTTATCCCGCTGGATATGGAACAGCTGGTGGACGCTCTGGAAATGCCCAAAATAACAGTGCTGGCTCTGGAGCTGCTGGCGGAGTGCAACAAGGGAATGGGGGTGGTTACCCAGGCAGTGGCTATGGTGATACTAATGGAAATTCAGGATATGGAAATGAAGCCTGGAGATCTGATCCTTCACAGGGTTCAGCTGGTTATGGTAGTGGATACGGTAGTGGTCACTCAAGGCAGGCACCACAGCAGTGACTGATGATGCCTTTAGTTTTGCAGGAATTCGTACTCAGGCATCTATTTATATTTCAGTGATGGGAGATTGAGAGAATGATGGGAGCAAATCATGGGAATGGTTGGTTTGCTTGAAACTTCAGTTGTAGTTTGCAGTAGTTTTCTGCTAGTATATCTTGGCTAGTAGTTTCAAGTAGTGGCAATATTTCTATTCTATGAGTGCTTGATCTCAAGTCACAATTGTTAACCTAAAGCTTTCTTTTTGTATCTTTTTTTTCTTTTTTCTGTTTTCTTCTTCCTCTTTACTATTTAAAGTTGGTGTAGTGTAATGAGCATTTCCTATTATTCATGTCTTGGTATTTGATTGTGAGCTGTTTATTGGATGATATAATCTGCTAGAATTTCTTGCGCTCGTAAATATATTTTTGTTTAGCATATTGCCTTTTTACTACCAGTGTCAGTATATGCATATATAGCTGCTAATTTTGGTATTGGTAGAATTGCAGAAAAACGAATCTCAAATCTAGAGATGTTGTTTCATGGTGGATATCTTGTTACTATGATTTATCACTGGCTAATGAGTTGTAGCAGTAATCATAGTGGTAATAATATGTTTTAAATAGACATAATCATTTTTGTTTCCTGTATTTGTCCTTTTTGTACAGGAGAGACAACTTGACCAAGCGTGCAACTCCAGTAAATGGTAATTGGAGCTTGGTTGATGTTGCTTTGTTCTCTTGATCCTTGGTGCAGATGTTGGAGTGGGGAAGGGGTTCATCCCATTCTGCATATATGGTATGTGTATAAGTTGGTGTGGCAATTTTTTCTTTTTTTTTATATTTTTGATTCTTCCTTATCCTATATAGAGTTAGTTTCGGTCAAAACTATTTTAGAGTGGGGCAACCTTTTGAGACATACAAAGAAGTAGATGAACTGAATGTTGTTGGAAGTGGATGATGTTATCATTCATCTCCTTGATGTTCTTTCTTTTTTTTTTTCCTGTTTGGATGTCTGCTAATAGTATCAATGAGTGCCTGCTAAGTACTCACCTGACAGGGAAGATTGTACCTTGGCATATTCCACTTCTCTTATGTTTTTGGGGTCCCTATTCTTCTCTGTGTTATGATTAGTTGCTTTGGTGTAATGGCATTTTGGTTTTGCTATTGACTTCATTTAGTTTATAATCTGAATTCTTGTCAGTCTCATTTGGGAAGTATTGGTACATTGATCTTGAAAGCAACTGTTTTACAAAACAGTGGTTTTGGGGTATTTGAACTGGGGACATTGCCTAAGTTCACATTCAAGGTTACTAGTAGTATGGTGTTAACAAAGGAAAGGAAGTATGAAGAATTAGTGCAAAAACATCAATAGTAGTGTAATGTAGTAAGATACAAAAAGAGTACTACTACAAAAATTAATTGCAGGAATGATTTTGCTGGACTTCATAAAGACCGGGTGGTTCATCTTCTGACAAAAGTTCGATGAACCCTTCTGCATCGATCAAACATCTCCACAACATGTAAATGTCTGGCTCATTATCTCCCTTCCAACAAATGCTGGTTTTACATTCGAATCGAAGCTTGCATTGACATTCAAGGGGAAACAAGGGAGGGAACTCATCATCATCATCAAATTCAGTCCCACGAGTATTGGTAGTAGCAATGGGGGAACTTAGGACGAATTACCGGCCGCAGAACCCCGTATACCCACACGAATTTTATACAGCTTGCTTTGCTACTAATTATCAGGATATGTTTAATGATAGGTTTGTTTAGCAAGTCAAGCTGAAATTTTGAATAATCAGCCCTGTAACTTTGGATTACAACTAATGAAAATATAATAGTGTGCAATTATAATTAATTGCTTCTAGAAGCAATGTTAAAAGAGCCACTTAACGTTCATATATATATATAGTATTACAAAACTCTCTTACGAATAGAAACCAATCCCCAAAAAACAAAAAATTAAGTAAAGATTAACACTCCACCCCACATTGTTTAAGAATAGGGCCAGTTTGTTTAGGCAAGAATGGATCAATTCTAACCCAAACAAGTGAGAAAATGGATGCAAGAAGAATAGACCATAGTACTACAATGGTGGGAGTCCTATTTTGCCTTCCCATTAAACCTTTTAGGAAAGGATAAAGATGAAGTATGACCCAAAATGCAAAGAATAACTTCCCAAATAATGGACCCCATGATCCATATCCATTGTTAATTGCATCAGAAACTCCTGCTACAATTCCAACCATGTTCAGAATAATTAGAGTTGTTGGTGGGATCAAAAGGGTTGTCCATTTGAATAGGTAAAGATCTCCAAATTCTGTATCATCTGCTGCTTTTGCTGTAACTGTGAAGTTTGTGTCGACTCCAGCTAGAACCTTTAGAAGCCCTTGGAATACTGCAAAAAGATGTGCTGAAACTCCACCAATGACCCAAAATTGCTCGTTTCGCCACCATTCTTCTATGCTTACTCCACTCCATCTAAGCTCCAACACACCTGTTGCTATGATGGACATGAAAAGTGCCAAGAACCATACACTTGCCAGATTGGTCAGCTGCAAAATAAAAATTAAAGTTCTTATTAAATCTTGCATGTATAACTTATCTTTTTCGCTGACGAATTTGTACTAGAAAATTAATCACTTACAGTAGGGATGATGAATTTTCCTGTTAGAAGACAAACAGCTGGAAGAGTACAGTATGCAAGTAAAGGAATGGATGTGAAAGGATAAACAATTGTGTTAACGTAGGCAAGCCTTTCTAGCCATTTCAACTTTCCTCCATAACCATACCATAATGGGCAATGGCGACTCATGAAAATTTCGACAGACCCTAGAGCCCATCGAAGAACTTGATGCAGCCGATCGGATAGATTGATTGGAGCTGACCCTTTAAAAGCTGCTCTTTTTGGACTACAGTATATTGATCTCCATCCTCTACAATGCATCTTAAAACCTGTCAGGATATCTTCTGTAACCGAACCGTAGATCCATCCAACCTCTTTTCCCCATTCTGTTTTCTCTTCATACCCACAGCTTATAACATGAATGGCTTCTTTAATAAGTGTTGAAGAACTAGTTCCTTCAGGCAATCCACCTTCTTCCATTAGAGTAGAGGCAATAAAAACAGGCGATTGCCCGAATCTTTTCTCGAAATTTTTCTGTGACATAAGTGATGATTTTTCCAATTCTTCATACCCTTCAAGCCCTTCTTCAATCTCTTCAAGTTCAAATACTGGTCCTGAACTTTTCTTGTACTTATTACCCATCATTTTCTTTTTCCTAGCAAGTAGTCCACCGAGCAATCCTGTTCGGCTTTTCTTCTTACCTTTGGACTTTCTTGAGCCGCCGCAGCAACAACAGCACCATGAAGGCCAACAATCACATGTCATCTTAGGTCTCTTTTCAGACACAGGTGGATCATAGCCATACAAGGCTTGCCTGTTGAAGACACAACCAGTACCTACGTATACCGGCCCTTGAATCCCATCTAATCCTTTCATGTTAATCTACATATAATCAAAGCAAAATTTAAGGTTACAACTCAAAATTAAACTTGAATGGACAAAACTGATTGATTAACTAGTCTAACTTACATCAAAGAAGACTGTGTTTCGATTAGCATATCGATCGTGTTTATCAATACCATCGAATCTTTGAGGAAACTGGACATAGCAGAGCTTCTTTCCTAGCTGGGGATCCATTAAAAAGCACATGGCTTCTCTTGGAGCTTTGCTGTTGTTAAGGTAATGATCACAATCCAAGTTCAACATGAAAGGTGCATTGGTGAGCACTGCCGAAACTCGAATCTAGTGTTCAGACACAAGAATTAGTCATCTGAATACAGGAAATGAATCTGCAAATGAGAATATTCTGAGAAACAAAAAGATACTTACAAGAGCATTCATGGCACCTGCTTTCTTGTGATGGTTATAACCCGGTCGCTTCTCACGAGAAACATATACAAGACGAGGAAGCTCCTTTCCTTCAACATCAAGAGCACCTTCACTTCCAAGATACACCTGAAAAGAGAAAAATATAGTTTTTGAATTTTGCACTGAATATGAAAGATGATTACTTTATCAAATTTCAGGTATGTTTTATAGACCTGAATCATTCCAGGATGATCTCTTGTGTTGTTTCCTGGCCATGGTGTACCATCCTGCATCACCCATCCTTCTTCAGGTTTTTTCTGAGCCTTTGCCACTAAAGAATTGATCTTCACCTTGAATTCTTCATATTCTCTCTATAATACACAAACAAGGAAAAATCTTTAAACAGCAAGAATGAAGAACAAAGTACAGAATGCAAAAACTAAAGTTGGGATTGCTTACTTTCATAGCTCTACGCTCCTTGACGAAATTGGGATGAACCTTATCTTTCAAGTAATCAATTTTCTGAGAGAAGTAGAATTCAGGAGCCCTTGGCTCAATATTATGTTTCTTACAAAAGGGTACCCATCTTCTTGCAAACTCAGCAGTTTCTGCTAATGTATCGAAAAGGAGCATAGAAGCACCATCATCCGATACATAACAACTGACCTTATTGACAGGATAATCAACAGACAAGATTGAAAGAACTGTATTGGCAGTTATGATTGGTGGTTCTTTAAGAGGATCCACTGTACTCACAAAGAAATCAACAGGAGCCAATTTGTTAGGCTCACCTTCGCGTTCAAACCTCATCGAAAGGCGATCAAGGTAAGTTTCGCGTTCGATGGGGAACCATTTAGGAAATTGGTCAAGTATCCATGAAAGAGCAAACCATATTTCACAAATAACTGAAGCTAGCCATAATGGAAAAGCATCATAAGCTGGAGTTAAGATTCGAAACCGAAGAAAAAAGGCAAGAACAACAAGTCTTATCACAATGACAATGCGATATGGATTGATTTTGCTAGAGGGAATTGGAATTTTTCTCCATAAAGGTTGTCTAGCTTCAGCCATTCTGCCAAAAACCCATATAGTATATATTCAAATTTCAACTTTCAAGCAATCAAATTAAGGAAAAACTGTTTAAACTATGCAATAATATTAATTCAAACACTTACAGATACTCGTCTTCTTCAACTCCATCATCTTTGTTCACTAAACCTTTCTTTTCTTGTCGAATTTTCCATTTCTCCACTCTTTCCTTCCATTCTGCATTGCTATACATCTCTCTTTCTGCTTCAATGTCTTTCCCTGTCACTAAACAAATCCCAGAAATTGAACTTTTTTGTATCCCAGATATAAAGTTATTAACTTTTTAGATCATTATAATATTTCTTACCACTTCCAGCAGAAGAAAATGAAGTATGCAATTGCCCTCGATTATACTCTCCGTTTTCCTGCAAAATCCGCCATTAACAATGACCACCTTTCCTATTTCATAAATATACAATTTCCATAGAGTTATAATTCTATTCTATATATTACCGATTGAGCAAAGACATTTTTACGATCAGGGTCGTCGTGATTCTGCTTAATTTGAAACTCATCATCAAAATCATCAGCTTCAATGTCGTCGTCATCATCATCACCAGCAACTCTAGGACAACCTTTATGTCTTTTATAACGAGTGTTGCACTGAGGACAACACTGGTTGCCTTCACTTCGTTCATACTCATAACAAGGTCTACAAACAGGAAACCCACAAACATGACAAGCAACAAATAACTGTCCATCTTCTTTAACTCCAATCTCATCTCCACACACTCTACAAACTTTCGTCACTGCGGCGGAATGGCGAGTCACGGGGCGTTCATAATCTTGCTGTAGAGGATGAGAACCACCAGACATGGTGTTGAACTTGCTAAGCAAGCAAGAAGAAAGTAGAAGGAATGAAGATGGTGAGAGAAGAGAAGAGGATAGTTGGAGGTATTAAAAAGAAGAAGATACCAAACTATAAGTTGGGAAGTCATGGTTTTGAGTCGAAGAGACGTTAAGTGGAAAAAGAGAGATTGCTTGTTATGAATTTTGGTGCTAGCTTAGATTCAAAGGTGTCCTGAACCAGAAGCTCTCACTAACCTCTCACTCACCTAACGCCTCACCATGAATGAACCCATCAATACCAATATTGTATTGGAGATATTTATTATTATTTGATCCTCAAAAATTACATACTATCTTATAATTTCTTGAATATATTTTAATCTTTATTAAATTTCAATATTTAAGAAAAGTTTTTAGTTTCATTTAAGTGTTAGAATGAAAAAAAAAAAAATTCACATATTTATGTGCATATAAAAAATAATTTATATATTATTAGGTATGTAAAAATTAATTATTGTACAAATTTATATATTAAAATCAGTATATAAATAATATAAAAAATGTATGTAAATAAATTATCAGTATGTAAATTACTAAATAAACAAACAATTAATTTATATATTGATAGTATATAAAAAATTAATTTACTTACTGATTGATATATAAAAATAATCTAGAGATATAAGAGTAATTGTTACAAAAAATCAATTTACATATTAACAGTATGTAAAAATAAATTTACATACTGATTGATATGTAAAAAATTAGGAGTATAAAAATAATTGTTACAAATAATCAATTTACTAATTGATGGTATGTAAAAATTAATTTACATACTGATTGGTATATAAAATAATCTAGAAACATAAAAATAATTGTCATAAAAAATTAATTTATATACTGATAATATGTAAAAATCAATTTACATATTGATCAGTATATAAAAAAATTAGAGATATAAACATAATTTTTTTAAAAAATACATACTGATGATATGTAAAAATTAATTTACATACTAAAAAATATGTAAAAATATCCAGAGAGGTATAAAAATAATTATAAAAAAAATTATCATTTATTTAATGTTTAAAATACTATGGCATTTATTTAATTAGTAATATTTATAATTGATAGTTACTAAATAATGATTAATTGATACTAGTTTAGTAAATAGTTTCATTTTGATCAACTAAATATTTTATGTTCACAAATTTCTTATAACTTTCAAAAATTATTTAAAAAATAAATATTTTAATCTGATTAATTTGAGACCGTTGAAACATTTTAAATACAGACCTGATGGAAAATTCAAAAAATAAAAAAGAGTAATTTTTAATTCTGTGATGGATAAAACACGTAGGTTGATTGTATGAGTATGTTGTAACAAGTACATCAGTAAACAATCTTCTTCCAGAATTAGACATATAGTAAAACAAGAAAATGAAACATAAAGTGGGTTTTGGTCAAGTGATTTCTTAACATCTCAACGGTAGATTCTGGCGTATTGTATCGATTCTTTGAGTAATATATCTGGAAATGCCTATTGATTTCTAGAACCGTTGGGATTGAACTGAATTGGTTCACTAAATGTTCGGAGAAAGGCCCAAATCATATATTCCGAACACCTTGCTTTACTACCAGGTAGTCGATAAAAAAATAAAAGAAAAGAAATGAATCCGGTCAATTCTGTTCCACTCTCTTTGTTTCAAAATCTTACACTTGTCTATGGATTTTCATACCCTGCAAGTACTCTATACCTTTCTTTGTCTACAAACCTCAATAATCATTCTTAATTAAAACAATTAGTCTACTAATTAGGAACATTAATTGGCAATTTGAAAACAACCTGCCAAATCTTCATTCTTTTTTCTAAATTTGGTTCCTTTCTTTATTGTATGTTTATGTCTCATTCCACATAGATCAGTACATAACTTGACAGAACAGCCCAACTTTGTTAAGTGCAATGCTTTGCCAGTATCTAAAGTAATATCTACACTACAGACTCATATCATATGATGGAACTGTTCACACAACCTATTAATATAAATAATGTTTCAGCATATTCATTAAGCCATCATCTATAGCTTATTCATCAGCCTGCTTTGCTTCAACATCTCTGCAGAAACTAAATCTCGGCCGCAGACAAAATCGTTATTTTAGCAGAACAGACTTCTTGACAACATTGATAGATGATGGAGAAAAGTAATTCATTCATAGGAATAATCAATGAGCTCAGAACATCTATTCTATATTCCAATCTGCTCTAACTTCATATAGAACAGTATATCAGGAGGCCGACGACTGATATGATCAAAACTTTTTGTTATATATACTTTGTTTTCTTATCGACTAAATAGTGAGCATGCAATGCAAGAATGTCAGAAAAACAGAAGCAGGAGGTATCTCAAAGTTCCAGAGCTCTTTTTTATGTCATCTAGTTATTGGCCTACTCAAATTATGAACTATTATACCCAAATCAGCATCACCTTGTCAGTGCAAAAAGCTCTGATGGGTCAGGCATTTATTTTAGGACGTTTGACCAAATGTGAACTTGATTCATTGCTATCTGGTTCAGGATTCTCAGGAACTTCAACTTGAGGAACCTTTAGCGTTGTACTTGGATCCTGTGACCTTTCTTCCAATGTAGAATTGTCATCGCCTGTGTTGGTATTTCTCTTGCCATGGTCTGACTGGGAAGCTTTGATTTCGTTTTTGGAAGGGGAGTCACAAATTGCTTCTGAGGATAGAGCAGAGGGGTTTTCCAAAGTGGATGACGACGCCTTCAGCTTGTCAGCACCTGACTTGCATTGCTTCTCGAACATCATTTGGAGGTACCTTCCCTGTTCTTCGATCCGTAACTGTAAATTTCGTTGAATCTGCAAAAAAGAAAAGATCTGTGTCAAACGGCCAGAAATCACAAATGCAACGCTTTGTGTAAGCATCTGTTAACGATCCTCTGTTCATAAATGATGGACCTCATTGTATTTTCACACAGATTGGATAATGTAATTAAAGAAAAGAGGGGTAAACTCCAAAAAGATAGTGACCAATAATTTAGGACAGACAAGAGGGTATCTGCCATCAACATTCACTCTATGCATTATATAGCAACTATAAAGTTACAACTATTGGAAAAGAAGGCGTTTCATGATCATGCAGGTATCAAGCGAAGACTACCAACTTGAGAAAAATGTTCACCTCAAGTTGTTCATGCAGCCGCTTCTGAACTTCCATCTGCAACCGCAGTGCTTCAGTAATTTCAATACCCCTATTTCAAAAAATAACATTGAAATATTAAACATATAGCAAGATTAGCTAACAGCAAAGAAAATCAGCACTCATTTGGAGGCTTGAGTAAGCAACTTTCAGTTGTCAAAATCTGAACCAAGTCCATGTGTCCTACATCTCTCCAGACCAAAGAATAAAAGAAGTAATGATAATATTAATTACACACAAGAACCCAACTATCTGATTAATGAACTTACGTTTTCAAGTCAAGAGAGGATATTTCTTCCAAAGGAGTCAATTTTTTATCTGAGGAGCCTGCAAGATATGGAACATAAATTTGTTACACGTATTATGGTGCACTACAACTACGAGTCAAGAAATCAGCAACGCCTACAAACAAAATCAGCATCAGGTGAAAAACTGAGGAGCTATGTACAGTACAGACAAGGAACTAAGCAAGATTGAGAAAGGCCATAGGTGCACGTTTCAGATTGTCAGCATTGCTGTAAAGACAAGAATCACAACACATGTCCACATCTTGGTTCAAACTATTTTGTTGAAGTACTACTTGTTTTGCACTTTTCACACATTCTCCCCAGTTCTCTAGCAAGGCTGATTCTTCAGTTCACCTCCCAAATTAGGTCTCTTTTCTAGAAATGATTGCTGAATTGAACTCTCTGCTCCCTAGTGTTGACTATTGATATTTGCCGAGAGATCCTTGAAAACTCGTATCTGGAACTCTCTATGATTGCCTTGATTATTGTTTCCAAAACAGACTCCATCAGTGAATTCCCCAGAAAAATAAGGAGCTTCTCAAGAAGAAAACAGGTGATCAAAAGTTTCCATTTCCACTGTCACAGCATCTCTTGCACATATAGAGGCACAGCATTCTTTGATCTTTCTTTAACAGTCCACAATTGTTCAAACAGGAACTTTGAGTATATTAATTGTTAATAATATAGAGAAGCTTTTTGTTTTCTTCCATACACCAATTATATTATTTAAAATTACTTTGCCATTGTTCTTTAAGTTTTACTCTAGGAATGAGAAACAGAATCAAAATTTTGGGCCTAAATTGCCTACAACAAGCTTCAAGATGAAACACAATCAAATAAACATGCTTACTTTCAGTAGAACGTAGCTTGTACACCAATAACATATTAAAGATGATAGTGATGCATACTCCTTATTTCACAATAAAACAAAAAAACTGAAAGACAGGCACACAAGGTCATAGAAATTTGGATTCAGAAATACACAATTATTCATAACAGGAAAACAAGAAATGGTTGTTATTTTTATTAGTTATACCTTCTGATGAGTCTGGTCTATATCTGGCTGTCCTGTACTTCTGAAAGGATTTCAAAAACAAGATTTTCTTTAGAATTCAGTTAAAAGAAAAATCTACTAAACCAAATAGAGATAGAAAAGCAAAAGCTGTTTATGCTACTAGTAGCCTCATACCTGTAAATGGCTTTTGACATGATAGATTGTCAAACCTTCAACTTTCATAAGCTTCAGCACACCTTTTGGAGTAGCTCCTGCACATTGAATGGCAAGAATATGAAAAGGAGCATAAGCTTTGTTACTTTGTCATAAAATAATGCAGGAGAGTCACACACTTTCACTACCACCAAGGTGGTGGACAGCCTCCACAAAGGCATCGTGAAGTTCTGGCGTCCAACGCATGCGTGGCTTAGATGGAGCACTATTTGCTGAGGAAGTAGGGGTAAGGACAGGAATAATTTCTCCAGTCGTGACAGGAAGCATTTGAGATACTTGGGCCTGGTGTGATGAAAAATTTGAAGATTGTTTTGACACCTGGTATGCCATCTGCAGCAACAAGATGAGAACAGGAATAACATAAACCACAAAAAGATTTGGCTAATTTCCATTTTTCATGTGAACACCCCAACCTTTGTTCCAGTATCAGCAACATTGGTGTCAACTAGAAGCTCATTCCAATTAGGTGTCAAAGCATCATCATCGGTGATTAGCTGGTCTGCCCATTCCTGCCAATCATTTTGTTTATTAAATTCCTCAGATGCAATGACATCACTACAACTGTTGCTCTCCATTTGGTTATTTTGGACAGGGGTGTTTACAGGCAAATCAATAAAGCCTGGCAGTGATTCCGAACACCAGGAAGCACTGGTTTCTTGGACATAATGACTTCTTCCTGTAGACTGAAACAATCCTGAACCAGAAGATTGTGGTAGAGTCAAAGGTGCAACATTTTTTGATGGTTGAGAAATGTAAGGACTATTCCTAGAGTGTTTCTCTTGCTGTGAAACAGAAGAATACTGAAGATCAGATGAGAATCCTGCAGACGATGAAAATAGATGACCAACCACTCCATTATTAGAGGGTAATTGACTTGAAGGGACAAGAGGCTTTGTCATTCTGCTCCCTTCTGTAGAAACCTGTTGAGTTTCTGACAACTTGGGATGTGCCTCTTCTAGTGAAGTAGAAAGGACAGGCAAAGACGAGGATAGTGCCCCAGTCACTACAAGATTATTCAGCTGTCTTGCATCTGATCTCTGGATAGAGAAAGCTGGGCGTGCCTCCATTTTTTTCCTTAAATCAACATTAAGGCATCCATTATTCACGGAATTGATATTAACAACCGATTATCAAATACCACCAAGTAATACCTTCTGAAAGCCCCCTTCTCAACGGTTCACAATATAATATCACCAAAGGTAATCCAGCTACACATCTGTCCACGGGAAGTAACAAATTAATAAATTACCATAAAAATGGAGCAAAATTCATGCTTTCATCAACTATCACTTTTTAATCTTCATATATAAACCTATCTAAGAAAACAGCTTTAATAGTCATAGCAATATCATGACACATTTACAAAATTTACATCCCTATGCCCAAGAAATTCATGGGGCATGACTCTAAAAAGCTAAGCATAGATCCACTGTTCCATTACTTGAATGGCTGTTCTTTTTGGATTTAGTTACTTCCATCAGACCCAAAACTACTATTACTATAATTATTTGAATGAAATCATCTCCATGTTCATGTCAAAATTCAATTTCCAGAATGTACTGTTTTCCAACGAAGAAGCAGGCTCATTTAAACTAAGTCCTCCCAAGTTGTTTCCCACAAAAACCAGAGCAAAACTAAAGGCCATACATCATCATTCCAAGCACAAATTTTATTAAGAATCTATTAACTCCCTTCCAATATGACAGTGAAACAGCTATGAAAATCATAAACCCAATTCCAACCAGCTAACCTCAACTATTTGAAGCTAACAAAATAAATTTCCCCACCATTCATCCAAACCTTGTCTGGGTTTTCCTTAAGTTGAATGCAACTGTATATGGGGTCCACGAAGCTAATTTATTGCCACGGTTACACTCTGTATAGCACCAGACACGAATACAATTCCTAGTTCCTACGTTATTCAACAATAGTAAATATAATCAAGCTTCAAAAAACAAAACAGTACAAAACGAGAAAATCCTGGAAATGGAAACGTGCAATAGAATTTCCATGTTTAAAAATTCAGACACGCAGAATAATCAACAACATGAAATAAATAAATAAATACCCAATTCAATCTGGACCCAGTGGAGATTAAAAGCATCAAACTTTCAGAAAAAAACTTAATGGGTATTCGAGAACACGCTATAAAAATCAAAATTCTATCAAACAAACATAGAACAGAAAAAAAAAATTAATTAAGCATAAAGTGTCTTGCCTGAAACTTGTCAAAGAAGAGAAATCGGAGTCCAGAAAGCAGGAAATCCAGTTCTGATGAAACAAACGGGTTGTTCATAAATTCCGTCACCGGCGTACCAAATAAGTGAACGGTGAGCAGTGAGTTTTGCTCTCGACAATCTACATTGGCCCCTCTGTTGGCCCTCTTCTCAGCGATAATAAGGAACAGTTAAAATACACGGTCCACTTAAAGCGCGTGAAAGGGAAGAAGTGAATAGTGTGGGACCAGGTTTAGAATTGGCGAGTAGAGATGGGTTGCACGTGGGGTTAGCATCTGCCATCTGAAGTGAGTGTGAGCTCTGCTTAATGTTCTTTCAGTTTACCAAGAGACCATGCAAGCGACCGCACCATTAAACCTTGTTTTTTTTTTTTTTTTTGAATATTCCTTTTGGAATAAAATAACATTAACAGAAAAAAGCCTAACCATATGTTTCATAATGAGGTTTTAGCATTTTTATGATAGTACCCTAAAATGAAATTTGTCCCTAAATCACCCTTAATTTAATATACTTCAACCAATCACACCATTTGATAGAAAAATTGGACTTATTTGAAAGATTTCATAAACTATTTAGAACATGTGCTAATATATTAGAAGATTATGCACTAGGTTGGCCATTTGAAGTTTTGAACGATAGAATGGCCTATGAGAAATAAAGTATGCAGACCGATGGAAATTAATTGTCACCACTACCTTAAGTATCATCAGATTGATACTTTCACGCCATCTTCTAACGAACTAACCAGCTCTGCAATCCGTCAACATATTCACTTTATGTTGCATAAAGATGGGTGAGAGTCCAACAACTCTATTATTGCTCCACTATCCCCAACATATTGAAAAACTTCAATTATTGCCGCCACCATCCATATCACCACCTTTATGTCCACCACCAACTGGTCCTCCTTTTGGCAAGTCTAATGACTTCGAGACCAAAAACATTAGTTGCCTTTGGAGCAAGCCACACCTTGTGAAAATCCAGAATAGGTCCAACATATTTCAAATCAGATGCAATTAAAGTTCTAAATTTTAAATCATGGGTAAATTTGGTGAATTGTTGTCGAATTAAGGGTAATTCACAAGAAAGTTCATTTTTGGAGTGTAAATAGAAAAAGTTGCAAAGTTTGAGGTAAAACCCATATTGAGGCCCTAACTTTGAAGGTGTTTGAGTGTTTGAGATTGTTTGGAATTTTTATTGCTTATATAAAAGCTAGAAAAAATCTAGAGAAATAGAAAACTAATTAATTTTTAAGTTAAAAATTTCTGAAAAGCAGCTTTTGAGTAATGTCAAAAAAAAAAAAAAGTCAACATACGGACCTCAAAGTTGAATGTCAATAAACTTTGAGGACCAAACAATATATTTTTTCATAAATTGAGAATTGGAAAGCGGATTACATGAAAATTCAAGGATGTGAAAGTAATTCTCCTAAAAACTGAGGATCCATTATTTTTGTAATATGCTAAAATTCAAATAACAATGAATAATTAATATGCATTAATGTTAATAAACAAGATGTATTTACTGTCTCCCTTAATTTATATAGAAAATGGCAAATTAATAGAAACCACAATAACAAGTTCTTCTTATATAATAATAACAATTAATAATTAATTAATCAAAAAAATTAGTAATTAAGGAATATAATACATAGAATTAGGGAACTTAAATATTCTTTTAGCATAAGGCAGACCTTCAAGGCTGCTCCATTGATCTCCTATCACTCCCCAAATGTGATATCCTTCTTCCATCAACTTCTTTCTTGCTTCTGATTTGTATTCTTGCACTTTCTTGCTTTCATCTTCAAGACCCCTGCTTTCATCAAATGGGTTTATCTATTTATTATGACTTAGCGATAAATACATTTACGGTTCTGATAATAGATTAAGATTTAAATTCTCCGAACCTCAATTTTAGACATATGTTATTAGTATGTTCTCTAAAAATATATTAATTTATAAATAAATAAAAACAATTTACTTACCTCAATAAAAGATTAGACCATCCATGATACCCAACATTGATGAGATTATCAACAGTAGCAGATCTGAGGATTTCACTTCTTGAAGATACTAAGAATATTTTGATCCCTTTGTCTTTGATTTCATGGAAAAGCTTTAGACTTTGTTTTAAAGCTGGTGCCTTTGTTTCTTCCATCCACTCTTCCAATATGCTTCTATTCAACTTCTCTCCCCTACATTATTAAAACTATTAGATAGATAAAAAAATTCTATTTTAGACCTGATCCAATGGACTAAACCAATAGAATAAAGGATGCAAAGTAACTTGTAAATGTAACGAGAGTATTAGCGTTTTTACCGTGAAAAGAATGATAAGTAAGCAAATCGTAAGTGATTGAATGATCGATGAACACGATTTGATAAGTATTTTTCAAAAATAAATATAAAAATGAAAACTTTTTCAATAAAAAAGCTTACCCAAAATTATGTTTCTTGTAGAAAGGAATAGTAGACAAAAGGGTATCATCAACATCAAAAATCCAAGCATCTTTACCATCACCTTCTAAAGTACAACAACTACAACTACTAAGATAAAGCTTCACTTCTTCAATGGCTCTTTCTACATCTGCCTCATATTGAGAAGATGTCATATAATGTTTTATATAACTTATACATTCTTGAGGCACAACTTCAAATCCTCTAATATTGTTTACTTCTACATTAATTCTCCAACTTTCACAATAGTTCTTCAAATTATTATTAGATTTCTTGAACAACCCTTGATGAATTCTCCATTTTGGGTTCAAAATGTTCCAATCTGCTGACACTAACCCAATGAAAAGACTTGCCAAAGCTAGTGAAGAAACTATTTCTCTTCCCATATTTGCAAAAATGGGTTTAGATCAAAGAAGGAAAAGAGATTGATTTTGAATAGATAGGATTGGTTGGAAGATGATTGATTTTGGAGATTTAAATCAAAGGAGTTGATGGAGGAGAGTAATGGGTCACATGGGAATGTGGGGTATATGGGTCATGTTCTTGATTATGAAAAAATTTGATTAGTGAGTAATTATTTTGATTAATGAATATAATGACAAATGTGCTTCAGTAATTGCCTAGACATTCATGTTTCTTCACAGCTCATTTGATGCTTTTTCTAATAAAAGACCAACATAATAAATTTCATTAATCAATTTTATGAAATGGGCATGGAAACTAATTAATAATTATACTACTTGATTAAGCATAATTTGGTCCATAAATGGTGCCACAGATCATGGGTTTCATACTGTTCAATGCTTTTTATGTAGAAATTTTTGTTTTAATTGAAAGTTATTTTTTTTGGAAATTAATTTTTTTTTTGAAAGAGTATAATCAAATTATTTAATGTAGAAAATGTTAATGGAAGTCTCACATGATTAATTAGACTTAAAATTGTGTTTAGCCATAATTTTTAAATAATTTTTACCATTTTATTTGTATGACTTTCGATAAAATAATTTTTAAAATAGTTTTTATTATTTAAATATTATTTTATGAAAGATCAAATCTTTTTATTTTTTAATTTTTTAAATAGTATTTTATAAATAAAAATTAGAACTTTATATCATTTAAACAAGATTTCTTTGACTGCAAGCAAAATGATGATCTTGATTTAATGAGCTTAATTTAAGTTGGTTGTATACAAATCATTCAATTTCAATTTTTCTAACGTAATTTTGACTCAATTCAGTTCTAATTCTTACATTATAACTTTTAAAAAAATGGACCGTTGGATTATTTATTTATTTTCATAATTAGCTATGTCGGATTTTCTTTTTCTTACTAAGTATCTTTTTGGTGTACTAAAACATATCATATTTCAAGCATATCAACCACTAAATTAATTAAAATTAGATAGTTTGTAAGAATCTTGAAAAATTAAACAGATAGATATAAATTTAACATTTTTCTACATCTAAACAGAAATCGAACCCAACGAAAAGCTCCTAACTGTTTAGATAATCAAACCCAATAAAATGAAACCCAAAGAAGAGCTCCTAACTGTTTAGATAATCGAATCCAATGAAGAGCTCCTCACTTTTTAGATAATCGAATCCAATAAAATCGAACCCAACGAAGAGCTCCTAACTGTTTAGATAATCGAATCCAATGAAGAGCTCCTATCGCTCAACCACGCGCCACAGGTTATGAATTAAGAGTTCAATCCAACTAATATTCATTAATAACTTCAAACTGTCACATAACTTCAAACAGATCATATTTCAAGCATATCAACAACTAAATTAATTAAAATTAGATGGTCTGTAAGAATCTCGAAAAATGGAACAGCTAGATATAGATTTAACATTTTTCTACATCAAAACAGAAATCGATCCCAATGAAGAGCTTCTAACTATTTAAATAATCGAACTCAATGAATAGCTCTTAACTATTTAGATAATCGAACCCAACGAAGAACTTCGTACAAGATTGTGTTAACAAATAACATCTTTCTAAGCTCCAGCAAGATATTAATATACAGTAGTTAAAAGAAAACTATTTTTAGTCTTCATCTCTTAGAAATATCAAAATAAACCAGTAAGGATATATAAAATGCAGCTTGCAGTTGAACAAGTACATAACTTTGTACAAAAAATTTGGAAGATACTATCACATGGCTCGAAAGCTATACAACCCGCCATGATGAATATAGATCACAATACAGCGAACTAATGTTATATCGAAACCATAAATTCACCTTCAAGTGAATCAAAATGTAGTAATTAAGATAATATCCTTAAACAAAAAGAAGAAAATACCTCAATAATATGGGAAATGGTCCTCTGAAACAACCAACAACAGTTTATAATTTTATTGCTGTAGAAGATAAGAAAAAAACTTCACAGAGATTTCTTCGATGGGAGATGGCAATGGTAGATTCCATCGTCGAAGTTAAGAGAATAGCTATGATGATCATAGCTGAACTGTACACTGCTTCTTTGCCATCCCAAAGCTTGCTTCCACTGCGCCCTTAACTTCCATAGCAGTTGCCTCAGAACTTTTGTTACACAGCAGCAATTAAATGAAACTGAACTTTTTGCATTACCAAGCGTAATCGCAGACTCGTTGCTTGCAATTCTCTTCCCCCATTTCAGACATACATTCTTCTTCTTGCTCTGTAGACTGAAATCTTTCATTTTTAACTTCTTTCTCAACTGTAATAATATGAAATCAATCTGAGAGCTTGTAATGCAAGAAGCAATTTAAAACCAAAAGTTGAGAGCGTTTTGGGTATCAATAACCATCAATAACTAGCATTCTCAATGACATCAGATGGCATTCTCTAATAAGTGGAGGCCAGAAAACATTATCATCAAAGGGAACATTCAACTTTGCTTATGCCACTAGTCTTTAGTGGGTCCCAAATATGGAGAAAGGAATGAGACATGCAACTAATGATGCAATGTATAGTCGATGATACGCACTTTTTACTCAGGCTAACCTCAATAAAGCAGCTAGTGCTTATCCGTTTCTGGTTTTCCTTCGATTTTACTCGTGGTTGGTGAAGTTTCCTGGGAGGCATCTGTAAAGAAGAAAAAAGTTAGATGAGGTTTACCATAATCTAAAGGCCAACACCATCCATACCTAAAAGTGAGAGGGACCTTGTATGATCACAATTACATGTTTGTGAACTTTATGGCTTTTTGAAGACAAGTTGGCTTGGCTCATACTTTATCTAAAATTACAATTAGGGACCACAAAGATTGAAAATCTATTTTAGTGGGGTAGATATTAGATAAAATGATGTATCACAAGAATTAGAAAATAAAAAGTATTTCACATGATCTTAAAATGAATATTTTTTCTTGTATAAGCACAAGGGAAAAGATGAACAGGAGAGTAAGTTATCAGGAAGACTGAATGATAAATGCTACAACAATTTTTTTTTTTTTTTTTTTTAGAAGGATAGACCAAATATTTTGCCACTTCATAGAGGGAGATTTTTTAGAGGAAATGAATTATTTAGGTCCATTAGACTCAGAAAGTGGTATTAAACATAGAATCATGGGCCATCAGCTGAACAGCAAGGGAGAAATTATTTAGATGACTTAAAGAAAGGGAATAATTAAACAAAATAAATTAATTTAATTAAGTACAATTACAAATTGTATAAAGAAACTAGCTTTTTATATGTACCCATCAACACAGTAAGAATCCAACATTTTGTGCTGGCAAAAATCTAGGGAGAATCATTCACTTTTTTGAAATTTCTTCAGGTCCAGTATTATCTTCAACCCCACAATTTAAAGAAAAATCATGACATTATCCCATTATATATATATATATATAATGGATAACACTTACGAATATTGGCAGGAAAAAAATCTGCCATGTGCCATCTTCTTAGTAATGGAACAAGATAAATAACTAAACAGGAAGTCACTAGCATGAAAAAGTAGAGGAGAGTTACTCACCAACATGAACGGCTAGTCATCTTTTAACCACTTTTAGCAGTTAGTAGTTAGTACCATACGTTACATGAGAGCCACAGACATGAAAGATGTAAAGACACCAAATTCTCTCAGCTAGTTGACCTGGAGATTCACCACACATTGAATTTCAAAACAAGAGTTTATAATTATATATTCAATAAGAAAAAATAAATATCAAAAGCCCATGTTTTTCAGGGCATATGCATCAATGAATTATTAACTAGATCAATTTTTCCCATTTGGCCCTCTAGAACTTGAAAATTATTGTTCATGCGAGCATGACCAAGTTAACTCTGATAAAGAAAAAAAAAATTTACATTCACTAAATTACATTTCAGCTATTGATTTAGGCTCACTTGAAACTCTCCAATTCCTTGATCCTCCATCCTCACATTCATGTTGCAAAACTGCAACACTTCAGGAAGCAGACAGTTTCAAGTGGGCTCCACTCAAGTAGTTTACATTCTTGAGTTTTTCTCTACGTACTTCATGATGTTATTCTTGTGTGTCTCATATTATTGTAAAGTAATGAAATTAAAATAATTTTACAACATTGCAAATATGCACAAAGGTTAGTTTATATGGAAGCAGTAGCCCTTGAAAGAATGAAGAGTCATCATCTTTTTACAAGATTCTTGCCTCAGAGAGGTCATTGATATAGTCCTATTGTTTTCTGCATAAAGTAATGATTATAAAAATACAACTGATAGGTTCACTCTTATGCTAGACTGATGTTCCAACTCTAACATAAACTATGTAATTATTTCAATAAACTGTCAATAATAATGCCCACTTGTTGTAATATACATTTAGTCTGTGCTTCCCAACGTCAGTTAACAAAGGACATATCGCAGGGAAGGTTGAATATACTTACAATCCTCATGCTCCTTCCTATCTTGGATACAACTACAGCATCTGCAATATGAAATGAATGTCAATCATGAAACTATGAAAAGTATTGTATATAAAATTTAAAAATCCAAAATGAGGGAGCGAAACTGTAAAAAAATACAAAAACTGTAACCTCATTCCTGAAGATTCTCCTTTGAATTGAGCCTCTATTTCACTTAGGTAGAGCTGGAATATGGGTGACCTACAATATCAATTGTCAGCATAACAGGCAAACAACAAGCTCTAAAACATTTATTATTATTTTGAATATTTTTTCGAAGAAGCATAAGAAACCCATAGGCATTGAAAGCCTCCATTGGGTTTTCCAGTTTTTCTTTCGTCTTATTATTTTATTGTAATGTTGATAAGAGCATAAAATTTTGTAAGTTAATGTACAGTTAAAATTCAACAACCATAATCAAAGGTAGACAGCCCAATTTCTTTCTGGATATATGAACTGATTCAAATTGAAAGCATACAAACAATGCTAAAGAGAATAACCGTAAGCGTACCAGAATGGGATTGCAGCAGATACAAGGACAGGGGAGAGTTTCCAAAGTTGATGAAGTTTCCCATCCAGTAACCTCCCCATGAAATTGAGAATTGCATTTTCCTGTTATAAATTATAGAATTAATCACAAAGATGGTATCAAGGAACATATGAAAGGTAGAGCTACAAGCAAATGTAACAGTTCCACCTGCAAATAAATATATAAACATCATCTACATAAACTCCCATGGTGCCGGCTTTGGAATTAAAAGAATTTACTCAATCATGACTCTTGATGTGGGTTCACAATAATCTCACTTGAAGAGTTTGTTTAATTGAGCCTGTATGGGCTTTTGTAATGTTTATTGAAATTTAATACTTTTAAGTATTATATTGTCAGCCAAAATTAATAAAATTGAAAAAGTTAAGTGGAACCAAAATCATAACAGCTAACAGCAGGATCAATACTGTTCCTGTAAACACATACTAATGGGATTGTTTGGACAAATGCATGCATGTTAATGAGCATGTTTGTGGACAGAAAGGAAGTGAACTACTAAACTATCGAATTTATACGAGTACATCACTTAAAGGTTCCTCATATGCTCTTCATAGAAAAAGAAAAATTTGTAAAAAGTCCAAGGGCCTGGAAATATCGAAATTGGCAGATAAAGAAAACATGTCTTATAGAGGGAAAATGTAGGACTCAACAATTGGATAAAGAAATGAATCCAATCAAAAGTAATGGAAGTACCATAAGAATAGGAGCTTTTGCCCTCTACCTCAATGGCTCTTTCTTATATGTATGTAAATACAGATATATATTGATATCAAAGCCAATCACTATAATTGGGTTTGCCAACACACCTTAGAATCTATTCTGTCCTTCAAATGAAAAGCTTGAGATCTTCCTGGAAGTAAGTTGCCGACTTCATGATATAGCTTTGAGATAGTGAAGGAATGATAAGAAACAGACATGAAATATTCAATCAGGCAATCCCATTTGGATGCAATGCATCCAAGCAACATGATTTCCTGGACCAACAGAGGAAATAGAAACAAATTACTCATGGATATACATGTCCAGGTAAAATTTATTGAGAACTGTAAATGATTAAATTTTTCCTATGTGAATAAACAAGAACGATCAGAACTTAAAAGTGAAAAATGACTATTGAGAACTGTAAAACATCAAAAAGCATTAATAGTGCCATACATTTAAGACTAAGCTGCTTAATTTCTTTAAACAGAAGACTAAAACGGCAAACCGACTTTTCAGAAGCTTGTAGAAAATTCAACAGCAACCATATACATACATTATTTCTAAAACCACAAACAGAAGAATTTGATAACACTTTTATTAATAGACAACTAATTATACACCAAGAAAATCTAATACACACACATGAACAAAGTAGCATAAGGCAGATACATATTAAGGTATGAAATGCGATCCAAAGGACTACTTAATAAGCATAATCTTTTCTTCATACATAACTGTCAAGGGACCTGTGCATTTAATTTCCGGAATTGATTAACTTACTACTGATTCACACAGATCACTGTCCTCATTGCATTTGACTGAAGAATTCAGTCTTTCAAACATTTGCACCCAGCATGCCTTAGGGGCAGAAAATATCAAGCTGGCACCTGAGACCAATCTGATAGTTCTCTGATGAAGAAAATATGAAACATTTGATGATTTCCAACGAGTCCATGTTATAAAACCAGAAAATTGATTGACATTCCTGCAAACAAATCAAAGTATGTTTTAGTAATCCAAGAAAGTAGCAGTAACTACTTTTATAATACAAAGGAAAAAGTTGACAATATAATTCAACATATGGTTTTAAAGTGTTCTATAAATGCTGCATCATTTCAAGCAATGATACCATTAACATGCAGATTGATATGTAAAAAGGTAAGTTCAAATAGTCCAGAATGAATAAGAGATTTTACCAAAAAGGATAGAGAAGGGAAGTAAGTAAACATAGGAAAGACATATGGGTAGGTCTGAAAACTTCAAAGTTGGCAGCCAATCAATGATGCATATTTGATTAAATTTTTTTTTTAAAAAAAAAAATTCCTTTGTAATTTGCAGGTAGTGTAACATCAATGGAACAGTTTTTGCTCTCTCACAGAAATATAGTTTATAACCCACTAACATTTGAGTTTTTTCATGCTTCAGCTGTTCTTCAGATGTACCATCAGAATCTGTGGAACTGCAACATCTAATTGAGTTGGAGATGACATCTAAGCTTCTGCCAGCTATGGATATGCATGAAACTGCAGATTGTCTCTTGAACAACTCTTGAAGAGTAGACTTTGTAAAGTCATCATGAGCTGGGGCGATGTCTTCCAATGTGGAAACAGTATTCTTCATAACACCCTCCGTTTCTGTAACCATGTTAAGTGGTGCATTCTGTATCATTAACTTGTTGAGATACACTCTAAGGCAGTCATGCTCTGACCCTGAATGCTCATCAAGATCCATCTCTATTATTGCAATTACAAAGGCCTTCAGATGTGAATCCCTCAGTGGCAAAGTTTGGAAGAAATTAGCTGTTACAAAACTTCTTGCCCTACTAAGAGTATCACATGATAGATTTGCAAGACCCTGTTTTGAATAGATACATTAGTTCTTGCAATCACATAGAACTAACCACAAGCAATGTAACCGAGTCTGAACTCATTTTTAGACCAAAAACAGAAATTGCAATCATTACCTGAGGAAAAGAAGGATTAGATTTAATTTCATCGATAACCACATCAAGTTTCTTAAGTGAGTCCTGGTACAAATCTGAGCTGCCCATTTGCCCAAGCACCTAAACATTATTATCAACAACACAATTTTCAAAATACAAAAAAAGAAAAGGATTCAACAGACACATGAGCACAGTAATAAGAATAAACCCCGATTGTAAATCTATTACTATTAGCATGTAAAATAAAGTTTATGCCTCTAATTAAGGTTCATTTGCCTCCAATATATTCAATTAACAAATATGCTCAAACATAGCACACAACACAATGCTTTTCAACAGCATAACAACACCAATAAAGAAACCCATAACAAAAATCTGCCATAAAATAAAGAAATCATAAGATAGAAAGGAATGATAAATATTTATCTACATTCTCAAAGAAGGAAGCCCACTGGAAAGCTTTCTTGATATTGTGGGGATTCCATTGCGCTAAAACACCAGAAGACTGATACCCAGAAACTAAAATCATGATATCTACAAAGCCCTTTATTAGTTTCACCATTTCCTCAAGGGATACGTCCGGGAAATTCCAAACCATCTTCTTCTACTAAGTGCAATGAGTGAGATTTTCGAATGGAGTGAAGAAGGCGCCAGAGTTTAGTACAAAAAAGAAAAGGCGGGAGTCGTGTCGTCTGCAATTATTGGCACGAGGAGCACCCGAACCAGTATAGTTGGATCGGACCACCATATGCCCGGTTCAATGAACCAAGAAATTAAGAGGGAATCCGAGTAATTAAAAGAAAGCTAATTTAGTAAAAACCACTTCCAAATTATTATTGTAATATTTGTAAAAAAAAAAAGAAAAAATACAGTTGTATATTAAAGTAAATATTAGCTATTTTTAATAATCTATCTATTAAATATATTATATATAATATAAGATAGCGATATTCGGTATCCACCTGAAAATTATTGTATTACAAATTGCAGTATATTTAAATTTAATTAAATTTTAAGCAATTATTATCGTCAATATCATTACCACATTAACAAAAAAAAAATTATTACGCACATTGCACGGGTAAAATATTAGTTATTTACAAGACATAGTGGTCACTAAAATTCTAACTATCAATACTTGTAATTTAGTGTCCGATAAAAAAAAATTTACATAAAAGATCGTGTTGTTAATGCCAAAACAAATAATTGTTAAAAACAATTTTTTTTAGATCTTGACTAAATAAATTAATCATCGGAAAATAAATTGGTCTTTCTTGAAATAGGACGACGAAATTAATTATCTGCAATAGTATTTCTGAACATACCATCTGAACATACCGAATTACATATTTCTGAACATACCATCTGAACATACCGAATTACAAGCTCCTTCGATAAAACATCATCACCATGCTCTAACAAAACTGTCTTTTCTTTGTTAATTAAATACACAAAGGTAATTTTGTCCAAAATCAAATATACGCTTTGACATTAACAATTTATGCTTTAGAAATATCATTAGCCTTACCAAGAAAAAAATTAGAATGTTAAATTTTACATAAAACAGTATTTAAATTCTAAAATAACTAAATTTTGAACTTGGTAAGGTATGTGAACTCTAATTATAAAATGTGAAATTAACCAAGAGGGAGTTTGATATTGTGTACACACTTTTTTGCATAAAATTAGTGTTCATGACTTCTGTGGCATGAAATTTTGGGAAAAAATAAACCACTCACTAGATATTTTTCAAAAGCTGGTTATAGCAGCCTATGAAGAAATGCTTATTATAATTTATAAGCACTGTGCGGCAATCTCAAACAGCCCGTAAATTGATTAATAAAAAGCACAAGTCGGTGGCTTGGCTTCTAATACAGCCTCAGGAGATGATAGGCATAGGTAAAGATTCACCATTGTTAAAAAGAAAGACCAATAACATTGCTAACAAGCGACACTTTTAGAATAGATAAGTGTGAGAAGAACCGAAGACAATTATATGCAATGTATGTGCTTGCTATGAATGAGGAAAAACTGAAAACTAATTTACTAGCAAAACAATCATATATTCAGAAGCCATTTAATAGGGAAAAACTAACCGTCATAAACTTCAAAAATAAATCTATTATAATTCATCCTGTCCTAACTTAAAGGACCCCTAGCAAAAGATTACTTCGATGGCATCATGAATCCTAAGTTTACAAACATTATAGAATTTCATTGGCAGGTTCTCAAACAAAATATAGAATCAAAACTCAAACGATAGCATTGGCAGCACTAGCAATTCTCGGCCACAAGTCAGCACACTCTTTTCCAATAGGTCCAGTGATAGCAGATCCTACAATCATGAAAAAAAAAATATGTGTATTTATATTTGGATATAGTAAACCAAGATGGAAAACAATAATTACCCTGCTAAGGGCTAACAATGGTGATGCATTAAAAAGAAATGAAGATCTACAGACAAACAAAGCTCAGAGAAATGTTGGATTGAAGTTAATTCCCAGACCTTGAATAAGGTCTCATAGAGCTGGGATTAGAACATTAATCATCATAGCCAAAAGAGAGAAATAAATGAATTTACTATCAGAATACATTACATAGTAAACCAATATGGAAAACAATAATTACCCTGCAAAGAGCCATCAAAGGTGCTGCTTTAAATAGAAATGAAGACCAATAAACAAAAAGCTCAGATAAATGTTAGGTTTAGGTTAATTCCCAGACCTTGAATAAGGTCTCATAGAGCTGGGATTAGAACGTTAATCATCATAGCCAAAAGAGAGAAATAAATGAATTTACTATCAGAATACATTACATAGTAAACCAATATGGAAAACAATAATCACCCTGCAAAGGGCTAACAATGGTGCCACATTAAATAGAAATGAAGATCGATAAACAAAGCTCAGATAAATGTTGGATTCAAGTTAATTCCCAGACCTTGAATAAGGTCTCATAGAGCTGGGATTAGAACATTCATCATCATAGCAAAAAGAGAGAAATAAATGAATTTACTATCAGAATACATTACATTACAGGGAAAAAAAATTAATTACCTTTCATCTCTCCCTTGGGATTCACAATCACACCAGCATTATCTGCAGAAAGAACAAGCTAGCATTTAGAAGCTTTCACATCTAAAGATCCAAACCAAAACACAAATTATGCAAGATTGAACGAATACAGACTACTTGCTAGAACCTGATGTACAACAGATCAAATAGCACACTCAAAAAGGAATTTACCAGGAGACAGGTAACACAATTCTAAAGAAGCAAATTATGCTGTTTAATACTGGCTTTTCATTTCATATATGCTTCTAATTAAAAGTGACATATAAAATTTTAATGGCCACTCCATTATTAAAGAAGCAACTGATAGCAAATAAAAAATGAAAAACAACTAGTAATACAATGAAGCAAACCTTCGAAATACATGTAGACACCGTCCTTTCTACGCCAGGGTTTGCGTTGCCTAACGATCACAGCAGGCATAACCTTCTTCCTAAGATCTGGCTTTCCTTTCTTCACAGTTGCCATAACCATGTCTCCAACGCAAGCCGATGGCAATCGGTTCAGACGGCCCTTAATTCCTTTGACCGAAATGATATACAGATTCTTCGCTCCTGTGTTATCAGCGCAGTTCACCGTCGCCGCCACAGGCAGACCCAGTGACATCCTGAACTTGTTACCAGCAGATCCACCTCTTCCTAAAAATTTAAAACAACAACAGAAATTAGTAAATGAAATTTCGTTTTTGGTAGAAGAAATCAAAATAGTAACATTAAATGAGAGCTTTTCAAATACCTCGCTTCGACATTTTGATCGGCTCCGCGTCGCCTCCCTCCTGCCTCTGAAATGAGGAAGGATCTCAAATATATAGGCGGTGAAACTGCGCCTTCGTTAGGGTTTTGGAGAGTTTGAGATTTGATACGAATCGTTTTGACGAGTGAGCAACTGATCTCTACGACGTCGTTTATTGGTTAATGATTGTATTTACCTTTTTATCCCTTTTCGCGTATATAGTGCAAAAACGTTCAAATGACTCACTGAGTCACCGTAACGAGACCATGTACTGCACTTCGACTTGCCTCTTCACTTCTCATTTTCCGACGAGCATCTCCACCGCCTCCTCCACTGTCTCCGTCAAGTCTAAGCATAAATTTAATTGCTACCCAAAAATGTCCTTAAATAATACTCCACAATCAGTTCCACCCAACCCGAAAACCCTCCTTGCCACCGTCACTAAGTTACTCTGGGGAGCATCTTTACCGCCGGGACTCCTCATCTCCGCCGTCCGTACAGCTTGGAACTCCACATGGCAAATCATGATGTCGCAGCTTGCACCTTCAGATTCCTCCGGTGCATACTCTCGGCCGGCTTCCAAATTCCGCCTAAATAAAATTCCCAATTCTCAATATTACTCCCTCCAAAATAAAGCAACTTTGCATCTCTATGTAGGCTTACCTTGCCCGTGGGCACACCGAACCCTGATAGTAAGAGCACTTAAAGGCCTGGAAGATGCAGTTCCAGTTTCAATTGCAGCACCAGGTCAAGACGGTTCTTGGGAATTTCAGAATGGTTGGAACCCGGACAAGGATAAGGATATCCTTATCCCAGGTAAGGATAATGTAAATGAATGCAGGACATTGAAGGAGGTTTATGGGTTAAGGAATGGAGGCTATAATGGACGAGCAACAGTCCCAATGTTATGGGATACAGAAAGAAAAGAGGTAATATGCAATGAAAGCTATGATATAATTGAATTCTTCAATTCAGGCTTAAATGGGTTAGCTCAAAATCCGGATTTGGATCTTTCCCCAAGTTCTTTGAAGGGAAAGATTGAGGAATGGAATCAAGTGATATATCCCAATATAAATAATGGTGTTTACAGGTAAAGTTCTGAACTTTGTTGTTCATATTAAATTTGACCATATTTATGGAGCTGAAATGGTTCATTATGAGTGGCCTTATTTGATATATGTAGATGTGGATTTGCTCAGAGCCAAGAGGCCTATGATAGAGCAGTGAATGATCTGTTTAGTACATTAGACAGGGTAGATAGTTACCTTGCTACTTCGCGGTACTTGTGCGGAGACACAATCACACTAGCAGATGTTTGCTTGTTTACCACTTTAATTCGGTTTGATCTTGTTTATAATGTGCTATTCAAGTGCACCAGGAGGAAGCTGCTTGAGTATCCCCATCTTCATGGATATATGCGCAAAATATATCAGGTAATTGAGGTTTTATGTTATTTATTGATAGGGTTGTAAACAAGCTGATTCTTTGTGGAGTTCGAGCTTAGCTCATTTAATGGTATACTCAAGTTCAAACTCAGCTCAATAAGGGTATACTCAATCTTTACTTATGACTGAACCTCAAACAAGTCAACCTCTGTTGAGCTTGAGCTTGACTTTTTAATGGTATGTTCGAGTTCAAGCTCAACTGGATAATGATATGTAACTGAACCTCAAACTAGCCAACTATCTGTTGAGATTGAGCTTGGTTCATTTAACGGTATACTCTGAGTTCAAGCTCAACTCATTATGGGTATACTTGAGCTTGAACCTTAAACTTTCTCACAAGCCGTTTGAGTCATTTACTGCCCTTGTCATTGGCATATGCAGCACTTGCTATTTGTATTGATTTGCTTATATTTGTTGATTTTAGATCCCAAAAGTTGCAGAAACTTGCAATATGTCTGCAATTATGGATGGTTACTACAAAATGCTATTTCCATTGAATCCGGGTGGTATTTCCCCATTAATACCTTCAGGATGCGAGCATGAAGCCCTTTCTGCTCCTCATAATAGGGAGTCACTCTCATCTGTAGATCAAACTAAGCAGGTTTATGTTTCTTAACAGTTGGTTACCAATGACAATGTGTCCTCATATGTATCATAAATTTTGTTGGGTGTCAATATGTTTTCATCACTTTTGCCTCAATTTGGATTTTTTTTGGTAAAAGGAGAGGCATAGATGAGATTATCAACTTAGCTTTAAATGTATATTCTATAAATTATGTGGTAGTTCAAATATATGCATATCTGGAATTTTAAAATACATATTTGGACGTTATTTTGGCTCCAATCATGTCTTTGAAATTCTGTTGTATTTTTAGTTTTGGCAAAGCTTCAGTCAGTCTAATTCCAAGTTCAATCCCAGAACTTTGCTTATTCCATATCGGGAAAGAAAGCAAAGTGAAGGTGTAGAATTTCCTATTTAAGGAAATTAATTTTATGTTTCCGGACCCACAAAAACGTAGCTCAGTGGCCTCCCCGAACGGCAGGTGGAAAGTGTGCGTCTCCGGCTTTCACCGTTCTGCCAGCGCTGTCAATAGGGTCCAGTTGTAATAAATGGATCCTACCCTCCGCAGCAATCCAAATCCCAGCTCGTCGATGAAATGGAGCGTCTGGTCATGCTCCGCATCCAGCAGTCTCCAAATCTGTGTGTCCGCTCGTCTAATGCTGAGCGGACTGTCGAATCTCTCCTCGCCTCTGAAAACGTGGTTCGATCTATGTTCCCGCTGAAGGAACAATAGATCATCCACAACGGGCCCCTGCTCGAGCACCTGCTGCTGCTGAGATGATTGTCCTCGCTCTATCGCTGCAATTCGTACGTGTAGAAGGATTCTTATTCATTTTCTAATTTCTATTAGGGTTTTACATTTCTACTAACAATTACTATTTAGCAACCTAATTTAAATTCAATTATACTATTTAAATTAATTTCTTAGCATTCATCCTATCTATTAATTGTTATATATCGTAAATATTAAAAGTTCAAATATATTTAACCTCACAACTACCTTAAAATAATATTCTAATCATTATTTATTACTAACCCTTAAAATTAAATATTAAATAAAAATTATCATGCATAATTTTTTTAAATCCTAAAATTATATACTAGTTATTCACCCTAATAATCCTAATAATCATGCATAATTATTCATACCCTAAATCAAAATACTAATTATTCATACTAAAAAAAATAAATATAAAGCACAATTATATAAAATAATTGGTAGGATAAAAAACATACATTTATATCGCAGTAAATTCAAATAACTTTTGAACCGTACTTAAAACGTCCTAAAATTTATTAAATTTGGTAATTTTCGAATTGTGAAAATGAAAAATGAAAGAAGAAACTGTGTTTGTAAACTGTGTTGGAGTTTGCAAACGCAATATGCGAACTTCGGCCGTATGCCACGTGGCGTCGTCTTAAACGTTCTTATTAACTCTGTCATTACGTTAATTAATACGGTGAGTTTGCATACTAGGTATGCGAACTCGCAATAAAATAATCAGATTTTATTCAGTTTCCAGTCTAGACTGCATAAGATTTTGAAGGGTAAATTGTCTAACGAAAAAAAATTCAGGAAAAGCTGGTAGAAGTGGAGACCCGAGAACCATTATTAGCCACGAAGAATGGGAGGAGCTAGATATAAAACAGCAAGTCGAATTCGCATGTGCCTAACAAAAAATGTTTTTACTAATGTGGTTGGATTATCGACGACAAAGGAGTTGTGGGAGAAACTGTAAGAATTGTACCAAAGAAATAATATATCCAATAGGTTATATTTGAAGTAACAATTTCATACGTTAAAAATGGCGGAAGGTACAAAATTGTCAGATCAGTCGAGCCAAACTTTTTAAAACATATTGACGAACACAATTAATTTGTATTCCAGCCAGAATTTAATACTCTTGATATGTAATTTCACCCTAGCAATTTTTTGGTTAGTTAAAACAACCTGTACCAACTCCATGTGCTTAGTAGTTTCGTTTTGCTGATACGCACATCGTATCCTGCTTTATTCGTTTAAGCTAAAACCAGCGCGCATCATGGAGAGAAACAATTAGAGGGTATGAGCAAATGCTGAACAATATGCTTTCTGTTTGAACTTCAAGGGTACGTTTTCGCAACTTCAGCCATGCCTTGATAGCTCAAACGATTCTTGTCATCGTAGAATTTCGAAAATGAGGTATCATTATGTTTCGCTCGAGGTAGTGGTGCTTTATTGTGTTGTAGGCACATGATTTTGGGTTTCTTGTGTTCGTTTTTTCTGGGTTATGTTGTTGCACATTAGATGTTTGATGTTTTGTCTCAATGAACTAGGCTTTGATTAATGGGGAAGGACAGAGAAGGAGGAATATGTATATATATATTTGTTAACATCCCTGAAATATTTTTTCCCATCAATTTTGATCAATGAGATTAAGATACAAACCCATGTATTTTTCTTTTGGAATATTTATAAATTGGCGATAAAGTTTTAATCTTTTTCCTTTTGCCATTAGGAAAACTCAAAACCTTTTAGCTTCGTACAGAGAACCAATTCCTACATAGTTTAGAAAACCCGAAACCTTAATATGTATAATTTAGATCTCTGTAGAGAACCAAATCCCACCTAGTTTAGGAAATCCAGAACCTTAGTTTTGTAAATTGTAAATTTTAGTTCGAATATGATTTGGATTGGTAATCTAGTTTAGGAATTCCAAAACCTTAGTATTTATACTTGAGCTTCTTAATCATATACACACTGACTTGAAGGATCGTTCTATATTTTATTCATTGACGACCTTCTGCATTAACAAGATGGATAGGTGTACTAGTTCCAAAGGAAACCCCAGCAATGGGCGAACGGGTAGCTGCACAAGTAGTCGAAAAGGTGTTATTATTACTGATGTTGATGGTAATGAGACTTTTAGGAGCTCGCCTCGCAAACTGGAGGATTATTTGATTGAATTGTCCGAAAAGGGGAAATCAAAAAGAGGAGAAGCATTGTCTGCAATCATTCAGGCACTAACTATGGAGCTAAGGGTTAAGTTTGTCAGCCAGAATTTTGCTACATTGTTGTATCAATGCTTGTCTTGCTTAAAGAAAGGGTCTGCCCTAGAATTTGAACTTGCGCTGAAAGTAATTGGTCTGCTAACTATGATTCTCGAAGATGAAGATCAGGCACAAGAGGTGTATCAAGATTCACTTCCTGTACTTTCGCAGTTTCTCCAATCTGGCTCCAAGATGTTAAAGAGTTTAGATTGTCTGGGTATTGTTGGTTTTTTTGGTGCAAACAGTGCTGAAGAAACTGAATCCGCCATGGAGATCATATGGAAATTCCTTAAACCAGATTCTTCTAACAAGAAGCGCTCAACAGATGTCTTAGCTGCAGCAATTTCCAGTTGGTCCTTTCTTCTTAGTACCATTGAAGGATGGAGGATCAATCATAGACTATGGCAAGATTCAATTTCTCATCTCTCAAATTTGGTAGAAGAAAGTGAAGAATCTGTTTCTTTAGCTGCTGCTGAAGCACTTGCTTTGATATTTGAGATTAATTGTCTTGAGAAGTTTTCAACCCAAGTAACTACTGAGAAGAGAAAAGCATTGAAGGATGATATAACAGAGAAATTACGACGACGCCAATCCAACCAATCCATGAAAGCTAAAGAAGATGAAGAAAAACAAGAATCAAAGATTGATGATATTCTGAAGTATTTTGAAAGTGGTAAATCAATGGATGCTTATGCAAAGATTGGTAAAGATAAGCTAAAAGTTCATACATGCTCTCAGAGAATACAGCTGAATTATGTGAAGAGATTTCTAGGGGAAGAGGGATTTGTGAAACAAATGAGAATGAATCAGAAACTGCAAGACATTTTTGAGTTTACACCAAAAGGGAAGGACTCTACAGGTAATGAACTATACATAGCAGAACGAGAAGAGGTTACTGTCAGGTTCATGAAACACAAAGTTGAACAAGAAGATGGTTCATTGTTACAGTTCACAAGCAAGGAATCAAAACAGCTAGCAAAGAAAATGGCAATGTCACCTAATTCTCCATTGAACAAGGCAAGGACCCAATTGATGAACAAGCAAAGGACTCTGGTTTCTAAAGGTAATGACATTATTCACACCATGGATGAAGAAATAGAGTAGATTAGAAGATAAACAGTTTATTTTCTTTTACAATGATTTTTTTTTTTCCTTTTTCATGATTATTAGGACAAATTTTCATTTTTTGAGTTGAATACTTTATAAAAATCCTATTTTTTTTTTCCATAAATAATAATTTCATTCAAATTAATTTGTTCTTCTGAGCTTCTTATTTCAGCAACTTGGACTCTGTGTACCATAAGCTAATCTTCAAGCAATCATCATTTAATAAATAAATTATAAACAATAAATCAACCAACATCAATTTTTGATAATGGGACATTGTAGTTAATACCAATTTTTAATATTTTGATTCACTTTTATGTTTGCATTATTTTTATACACATTTTAAGATTATTTTACACATATATCCTTATTTATATTATTTTTTAATTAACTAATTGAAAATAAATTTATTTTTCTTAAAAATAAATTTATTTTCTTTTATTTCTTCAATTTCCTTTTACTTTGATACCATCACCAAAGCAACATCAAAGCAACATCGGCGGCGGCAGTAAATTGTCTGAAAATAAATTTATTTTTATTTTCTTACTATTTTTCAGAAATAAATTTATTTCCGAAAAATTATAGCTACTAATTTTTTAAAAATAAAATTATTTTTTTTTTATTTTCAATCATTTATCGGAAATAAAAACAAACTCATAGAAATCAAACACAAAATGACCGACACACAATCGAATTTAACATTATGCAAAAATCATGAAAGTAAAGTATTATGTTGATTATGAAGAATAAGTTGTCTCACCGGTGAGATTTATTCGCCACCGGCCGGGAATTGACAGAATATAAATGATAACGTTGTATGAATGCTTCAAGGCGGCTGACTGACATGATGGAGAAAGATTAATTCCTTTCGATCTTTTTCAAATTGCAGATTGAAAATAAAAAAACAAATAGAAATAGTTTATGCATTCGTCGGATCGGAAGAGGGAGAAGAGGCGGACATTGGTAGATGTCTGTCAGATTGGAAGAAGAAGAAGAAGAATAAGAATTTCCTTCTTTAAATACAGTGTGTTTCTCATTTGATTCATCAACTTAAAAATACAAAAGAATTATGTTTTAAAGCTGTTAACAACTCATTCAGTTACTGGTAATAATTAGTGGCGAGCAATCTCGTTACTGAATGATTGGTAATCAGTTAAACGATCAGTATTTTACCATAACTATTACCGATTACCGATACCGAATGGTGTTTTACCATAACTATTACCGATTAGCGATACCGAATGGTGTTTGTAACTGAAATTTTTTAACTTCATTACCGATTAACGATCAGTAATTATCGATCAGTGAAAAACATATATATTCATTCCACATTCAACTTCAAAACGACGTAGTTTTGATGAATCAAATTAGGTTATTTTTTGAGAAGTTAAAATTCGATTATTTTTTCGGTAATTTGGTAAATTATTTTACTAAAAATTTCAGAGTCGCCTACTGATACCGCTACCAAATACTTTATTACCGATTATCGATCGGTAAATTATCGTTACCGATTTTTTTGTTACCGAATTGATTCGGTTCGGTAATAATACAGCACACAAATCAAAACCCATTTTTTAGATTACTCACACCAACGTTATGAGTTATCTTTACTTGCAGAGTCAAAGCACAAGTACTGGTCAGAATTCTAACAGTAAACTAAACTCCAAATTTTGCATTCCACATAAAGAATCAGATCAGATCTTATTCGCCTTTTGTTTTACAGCAACTTTTTTGGATCAACAAACAATTTAAATTTATTTATCTCACTTCAATCACCTTCTTCAATTAAAGTAGACAGCAGTTCCTTTTTATAATTAACACTTCAAAATAATTTAGCTTAAAAGCAGTTTAAAGCAGAAAAAAAAGCTACAAAAGTAGCATAAAACAAAGCCACTCTAATAAAGTTAAGTTACTTCCTCTTTAAGGACAGCTCAAACCGCCCTATATAGCTAAACCCAGTTCATTTTTCTTGATTTCAGACAATACCCATCTCCAAAACTCCATTATCAAGTAACCTAAAACTAAAAACTACAACCCCTTCTCCACCTTATCACCATCTCCTTCTTTCATGGCCTGAACTAAAAATTCAATCTTTTTCACATATGGATTTGCCAAAAAGATTTCATCTTTCTGTTCTGTTTCTTTCTCTGACTTTGCTAAGGATATTTGGGTTTTTGGTATTACCCACAAATGCTGCTTCTGATTACACTAATTTGATCTTTAAAGGTTGTGCACAGCAGAAATTTGAGGACCCATCTGGTATTTTCTCTCAAAACTTGAAAAGCCTTTTGGATTCTTTAGTTTCACAATCATCACAAAAAAGTTTCTCATCAACAACTTATGGTGATGGCCAAAATGCCATAACGGGGTTATACCAATGCAGAGGAGATCTAACAACCACTCTCTGCTACTCATGTGTAAGTAAAATACCAGATATGGTTAAAAAACTTTGTGGTCAAGTTATAGCAATTAGGGTTCAGCTAAATGGGTGTTACTTGAGTTATGAAATTGCTGGGTTTAAGCAAACTCCAGATGCTCAGTTACTATACAAGGTTTGTGGGTCAAATCAAGCAACTGAGTCTGGGTTTCAGGAAATGAGAAGTACAGCTTTTGATTCATTAGTGAATGGAATGAAAAATGGATTCTATACTGGGAATTATCAAACAGTTTATGTTTTAGGACAATGTGAAGGTGATTTATCCAGTGGAGACTGTGGGAATTGCATAAAAAGTGCAGTGGAGAATGTGAAAAGCCAGTGTGGTGATTCAATTTCTGGCCAAGTTTATCTTCATAAATGCTTCATTAGCTATAGTTATTACCCAAATGGAGTACCTACAATGGGTGCTGCATCAGGCAAAGGTACACAAAGTATCTTTCTTTTTGCTTTCACTTTTGATAGTTTATGTTCCTAAGTATTATAAACTATGTCCTAATCCAACAAAAACCTTAATTAGAGCATGATAAAGTGGAAAAATACAATTAAAGATATGATATAAAGAGCAAGAAAGACAGGTAGGGTTGGAATTGAGGTGTAATTAGGTGAAAATGACATAAAATTGATGTGGTTTTGCAGAAATGGTAGGGACAAAGCAACATACACAGAGGACAGTAGCCATAGCAGTTGGAGGAGTTGCAGCTTTGGGTTTTCTAATTGTGTGTTTGATGTTTGTGAAGTCTGTATTCAAGAAGAGGAAGAGTAAATATGATAGTTGGAATTAACACTTTCTTTCTGTTCTATTTATATACCAACCAACCAGTTTTATTTTCTTTCTGTAAAAAAGAAAATTTTAGTATTAGAAGTCATATGAAATATATATTTAGATGGAATTTTGTTCTTATGATTTTTGTTCTGTGCAAATAATTAATCAGTTTTGTTTTGAGGTTTAAATAAAAAAGTGTTAAAATTTTAAATGCGGACGCCAAACAGAGTTTTCTCATACTATATTTACGAATTTCAATAGATAGCATAGTAATTATGCGAACTTAATAATTATTATTTTTTTCCTCAAGTTCGCATAGCATACTGGGTATGCGAATTCTCAATTCATAGTTCGCAAACTCTCTTTAAATGTCCGCATTCTAAATTTTAACACTATTTTCTGTCTATATTCAAAATTATAACACTCCCTTTAAAAGAAAAAGAAAGAAAAAAAAGCAAAGGATTTATTAGAGAAAAGTGAGAAGATATATATATATATATATATATATATATATATATATATATATATATATATATATATATATATATATATATATATAATATATCTCTATTATGTCTGTATAGAATAAGATAACTCTCTCTGTCAGACTAAGAGAGAGA
>CANUEY010337574.1:0-29276 GCA_948099555.1 Croton setiger
GATGGTTTCGGTTAGAGATATTAAAATTAGTGGGGTAATTATATTCCCTCTTCCCTTACCAAATAAGTTATAGAGATACACATTGAAACAAACTCTAAAAATTGTTTCAATATATAAGTGGCTCTTGTCCATCAAAGAAGGTATTCGAAAGGAAAAGGTACAGGGAAGAAAATAATTGATCGTCAGATTCCGCTGCGTTCAAGAACTGTGTTTAAAGAATTATTAATTATGGATCCAGGTTAGTAATTCTTTTCTTTTCTTCTTATTCATGGGATAATATTAGGATTAAATTATATCAAGTCTAGATTTCAATAGGATTGATTTCGTAATCGAAATCTATTAAAGATATTCTAACAAATGATTCATTTAATAACTATATGATAACGTCAATATTGAATAATGAGATGGTCCAAAATGGTAATGGATGTGGCAAAGTTTACTTTTTATTTTTTACAATTATAGAAATGTCACTCTATTCTTCTTCTTTGAATCTGATTAAAGCTCTAAACTTGATGAAAAATTCTTAGGCGGATCCGGTCCATAAAATCATTCATGAACCAAGTTAATTGCAGATTTTGTTTTTCTCTACTTTAGTCTTTTCCATTCCACTGAAAAACACTAACATCTTATTTACAATAAAAATTTCAGTACCACTTATAGCCTATTGGCTTGGTCCATTAGAACTAATATATCTAAGAATTTCTCCGACTCAAGAGTTTGCACAAACTTTTCCCCACTATAATTTTTTTAAAAACATATCATTGGATTGTCTGTACTTCTCTTAAAATCAAATACAGTAGATCGCAGTTTTTAAAATTTGAATGTATTATAAATTAGATATACAACTATAAATTTAGTGATACAAATTGTTCTGTGAATAATTATAACACATAACTAAAATATCTAACAAATGCGACCTACTGCATTTGATTTCAGAACATTGTACTCTTATTTTAGACACTCTTTTTTTATTAGTGAATTAAGATTTTTTTTTTTTTGTTAAACTAAAGTTTGCACCCATAACTTCAAGACATGAAAATGTATCACTTTAACAATTTGAAGTAGAGATTCTTTTCTGAATTTGGACACTCTAGTAGTAGCCTCATTTATATATTATTCATTATTTTCTTATGCAAGTTTTAATCCTTATTCATCTTTTCAAGTACATTTTTTATATAAACAATATAGATAATTAATGTTTGATTTAATTTTTCTCTAACTCATTATTTTAAATAAAATTTAAAGTATTTATGAAAAGTATAAAAAAAATGTGATTTGAGATTGTAGGTGCTTTAAACAAATTCCAAACTATCATTTTGTAAATGCGTAATTTTTGCCTCTGGAAAACCATTCCCATGATGAGAATTGTCAAGCGGTGAGAGTCTCGAGAGCCACCAAATATTTAGGAATTGATGCATAAATAAATAACCGTTGAAACTAACATAATATTTTCCCAAGCCGAACATTTTTTCTGCCTAACTGGACTCGGCCCTAGATGCATCATGGCCAATTTTCGGGCATCACCTAAATTGATGTATTTTTAAAAATTGCAAAACCTCACAAATCATGTTTACAAATAATTCTAGAGGTTCAATTGGTCTGAATCAAAGCTTTTTGACGGCCAATTGGGGTTGACTTTACCCTAGATCGAATCAAACCAGATTGGTTTAGTCCAACCATTGGTAGTTAACCCAACTTGCGCTCAAAGCCAAATTTTCATATAAACCCATAGAAGTTTTTTGCCATTGTGAATGATAGATATAGAGATAGGGAAAAATTTCTAACCATTTAACCGTTAATTTGTACATTCTTTAGTTCAAAGACAACATTATTGGCCTAATTCTCATAGTCCATCACATTAAGTGCTAGTCTCTATATTGATCAATCATAAGGTTGAGATACTCTCTTTAATCACTTTAAAGCTGAAATCTAGTTTCATTCATAACTTGGATTGGTGTTCTTGAATCCGGTTGAGCTATTCCACTAATCCTAAAGCTATTTATTTTAGATTTTTAGTTGGAATGAATGTCCTAGAACTTCAAAGCTTTGGGTTTTCTCGAGAAATTAGATTTTGGAAAACCATATGTGATTGAAACACATCTCCAGGAAGCAAAACACGTCAATTATAGTGGAGTGTATCTCATGTTCTTGACATGTCAGTCACATACATGATTAAGAAGCTAGAAAATGTGATTTTTGAGTTTCTTGATTTCCGCTCAGGTCCCAAGAAGAATATGGTTGTCGCAACACTAGAACTAAGGTGGCGTAACGGAGCCACCATTGGTTTTAAAGCATGCTGTTTGCAAGCTTGCTTGTTCCTTAGATACAAAAAATTAAGAGGTTCATAAGTCTCCAATAGCCATGCAATGGAGTTCAATCTTTACACAAATGTTTTGGGGTCACTGAGCTAGATTTTATTGCCTAAGCATGTAGATTCAATAGGATTTCAATGATTTATTTTATTTTGTAATTAAACATAATATGTACGTAGTGGTGTATGTATTAATTCCTTGAGTTTTTTGAATGTATATATTGATATATTCTTGCATCTTGTTATGAAAAATTATTTTTAGCCAGGAAATATGTTATGGGTGAATGTGATTTAGTAGCATGCTAAGGGTGTTTGTAGAAGCATGATTAAAGGTGCTTGATAGTAGAAATATACATAAGGGTGTATATTAAATGATCTTGGTTTTATGGGTTTGGGGAAATTAATTCAATGGTAATATGTAAATTTATAAGATTCAAAGTTTTAATAAGTGCTCTCAATTGCTCTCAATCTTGGGGAGGCAATTTCTTTCTTCTCTGCTTTCTATAGATGGTTTATTTTTCAAGTAAATAAACATGATTAAAACTATGACTATGTAATGGAATGAATGAGATAAAGCTATGAAAAATTTGGGTCTAGTGTTACTGGCCAGCTATTGTCAGAAGCTCTGTGAAATTCTGGGCGTAATACTTGGCTTGATGAATCAACAACGAAATTAAATGAAATCATATGGCATTTGTATTGCATATGGTTATGTTTTGACTGCTATTATGAGGTTTTGACTGATATATGAAATTGAGTCATTTGAGACCGATGGATTTTCGGTGTTATATACAGAATTTGTTATTGGCTAGCCAACTTGTATTTGTTATATGTTTCTGTTGTTATAGAATTATATGGAATTAGTGGTTAAAACAATTACAGCTCTCAGAGTTAATAGAATCATATGAAATAAGCTTGTCTTCGACAGGTTTGGTGTATGAATTTGATTTATGATTTTAACTATTTCTTTTTATGTTATTTTAGTTTATACTTGCTAATTATGTAACTTATCAAATTGCAATTCCATGATTTCAGGTTTTGTCTGGCAACTGACAACGTCAATTTCTCCTCCTTGCTCGGGTCGGTCAGCTGAAGCCTAGGACCTCTCTCTCTCGCATTACATTATTTGTTTAATTTTGTCATATAGATTTATGTTATATGATATGTAAATTATGAATAAGGCGTGTAATAATCAGGTTAAAGGTTATAGCGAATAGTATATGGTGAGACATATGCATAATAGTTGTCATTGCATCGATAAAGAGTTTCTAATATGTAATTATGTCAATGTGTTTGGTTTAGCCTGTATACTATGTAAATTTATAGCATATTAATGGCGATTGTTGCGTACAGATTCATAAGCGGTAATATATGATTGAGATCTGTGATATTTGGTTCTAAAGATTATAGTAGTTATTACGTAACATGTTATAGGTTTTAAAAAATTGACTTGCGAAATGACGTATAGGTATGAGTTGGTTGTTACATCATCACCAAAACCTTCATGAAGACCATCACCTTTCTTATTGTCTTCATCATCATATTCTTCAACTAAAGTAAGAACAACAGAGCTGAAATTTACTATTGGTACCTATATTAGGTATTGTAGTTGATGATGTGCCTAATAGAGCCCCTACACTAGCCCCTTCATTAGGGGTTGGAATTGGAATATCTTCATTTTTAAAATTTAGCCAGTCCTTAAGATTTTCCAAATTGATATATTTCATATCTTCCATTTGCTTTCTTTGAAAATTTTCCATAATCATGTAGTCCATTCTTGCATAAACTAGTGTTGCAAGCATATCAGAAGCCAATCTATTTCACTTTTTTTGTTTAAGTTACTTCAAAAGCACTCTAATTTCACTCACATGAAGAAGAATTACAAGGTTGGCTAAAAATGCAAACAATATATTTTTGAAGCATAGAGAAAGCATCATCATAATAACTCCACCACACTCCTATAAAGCAAGTAAAAACATTTATCAATAATTCATCAACATATATAAAATATATAGTATAAATGTATTTAACTTACTTAAATCATCAGTCCTCAACATTCCTATGGCCATGGCATTGTAAAATCCTCAATCTTAATGCTATATGATTGAACTTGCGCTAAAAATTCATCATTGTTTTCCACTACAACCAAATTTTCAAACAAATAATTCATGCTATTTTTTATCTCATAAGTCTCAACAAAAGACAGACTACACATATAAGCTGGATTAAGATACAAATTTACAAATTGGATGAATAATATTAGCATTTCACCTTTTATTCTATAAAAACTTGATACAATAATATTTCTCAATATTATGAGTGCATTTAAATTCAATTTATTGTTTGGTCATTTCCATTGCTTGAAGTAGAGGTGGTGATGCAGAACCATCAACCAAGTGAAAATACAAACAAAAGGCTTTAAACTTGAATTACATCTTTTGCATTTGACCAAAAGTTTTCATTTAGAACGATGTTTGTGACCTTTTGCCAATCCCCTTCATTGTGGTGATGCCATAAATATCCTTAAATCATTCTCAACATTCAAAAGAGATTTTATTACTAAGAAATTCAAAGCAAATCTTATAGCACATGGTTTTTTCAGTGCTTTATCCTTTGTAGCTTCTTTCATTGATGCAATTACAATTCAATGTTTACATGTATGCTTGAATGGACTTAGCATCATCAACATTATTTTTCACCCACAGAACATCATTATAAATATCCTTAAGAAGCAATTATATATCATATGCAGCACATTTAGTTTTGTATATATATGGATATCTACCAAAAAGCATAACATCAGTAAACTCAAAATTAGATGCATTATCATTCACAAATTGAACCACATGTTGTGCTGCAACACTTTAATGACACTAGTACATAAGTAAAAAAGAACTTCATCAATTTTTCTTTCCTTAGAAATTTCAATAGACTTTAGAAACACAGCATCAACAGTGACTGAGCAATGAATTTAATAAAACAATGTTGCTTCAGATCAAAACGAGTAAATACTGCAACCAGTTTTTCCCAAGATTTTTTACTTAGGTATTAATTTAGATACAATTGGTTTTGGTGAAGCGATTTTAGGTACTAATTTAGATACAAAATTGAAATGGGTGGAGACGAGTGTTTTGTGACTAAGGCCTGTTTAAAGGACTTTGAGGTCAGGTGATTGCTAACAAAGGTGGGGCAGTTAAATGAGTTTGAGTATTGATAGGGTTGAGAGAGGTCACTTTTGGATTTTTGAAAAGGGATATAATAACTTTTGCACCATCGATGAAGCTATTGTTGCAAAATTTGATAGCCTTAAGGGTTTCCTCTTTGCTATTGTATCTAACAAAAGCATAAGTAAATTTCCCTTTGATCTTGCCTTTAGTTGGAAAAAAAAATCCGTTACTTGACCATATTGCAGAAAGATTGACTTCAATGTCATCTCTGTGGTTGGTGTCACAATTATATTTTCAAAAAATTATCGAATTGGTAATTATCGGAATGATGATTATGATTATGTTTAATATTTAGAATGTTTGAAAATTGTAATTCTTTAATTTTTTAGAAAGTCAAGAGAATGTTAGTCTTGGAGTTGCAATTTATGGAGGGGTTTATTGTTGTGTTATGATTTTATGAAAGTTTCACTGAATGTCATCTTTTATGAATGTACAGTATATTTACTTCATATTTATATAAATTATCACAAATAATATTTATGCTTGCCCTAGTGATGCTTAGTTTTTTTTTTTTTTCTTTTAAATACTAAAAAATGGAAACCACTGAAGGTTTGACTCACTTCCTAGACATTCAGGGATCATAAAGGTATAACTCCTACAAATTGTCTTTTACATATTCTGCTATGGTTTCAAATATGTAGTTATGTAACAACTATTAGGATGTTTTATTCAATCATTTGCATTTCTATAATATAATTGTTAGCTTGTTTAGATGAATTAATTTGTGAACAAGTTTTATATATGTAGGCAAGAGAAGTCATGAGTTACATAAGTTGTGAATATGCTATGAATAGTTTGTGAAAAATTTGTGAATATGTTATGAACAGTTTACGAACATATTCTAATTAATTTCTGAACATGCTATGAATAGTTTGTAAACAGATTGTGAACATGCTATGTTCAAACATAGGTTAATAGGTTATGAACAGTTTTCAAATAGTTTATGTACATGATTTGAACAATTTATGAACTTTTCCATTATATTCTTGCTTGAATATTCAAACCCAAAGTTAGACCAGTTTATGAACATGTTGTGAATAGTCTCTAAATAGGTTATGAACAGTTTTTAAACATATATTACAAACAAATTCTCTTTCACAACTCAATACTAGGTTATGAAATATTGGATCATGATTACTATCATTTTCAGTTTTGTTGAGAAATATTGATATTTTTGTTTTAGTTTGGCTTTCAGTTTCTGTTTGCTTAAGAAATATTGTGTTTAGAAATATTGATCTTTTGATATACTTTTACTTCATTTGATATTTATGTTTGATAATTACAGTGTTCAATTTCAGTGACCAACACTATTGATCTGTGATTTTTGATCTAAATCTATTGCTATTTTTGTTCGATCAATTTTGAGTGTTGAGATGATAGCTCGAAGAGTATGAAGCAAGGATTAAAGAATCAGAGAGGAGAAAGCTTCCAATTATAAGTAATTAATAGTCCAATCAAGAAAGAGAAGTCGCCCAAAGGATTGTCGGTCACCACCAGAAGAAGACTTATTACAACAACTCAATTAGAAGAGAAGAACTGCATATGGTGGTTGCTGCATAAGAATCCATCTGTATTTTTATAGTTTTACCAAGTGTTTTTAGTTTATGAATAGTTTATGAACAGATTATGAATAATTTATGAATAGTTTGTGTAGTATGTTAACATTTCATGAACAGTTTCTTACCAGTTTACAGATTATAGACAGCTTATGAATAGTTTGTGTATGTATCATGTTAATATTTTTATGAACAGTTTCTGAAAAGTCTATGAACAGTTTTGTAAAAAGAGTTGTTTGGGGTCTTTTTCTTATAAAAAGGACTTTTCTAATCCCAATTTATTAAAAAAAAAAATCATTTTAGTCTCCAACTGGAAAAAAATTCATATTAAAAAGGTCTTTTTTATCGTTCTCTATAAATTTTAACCTGCCTCCTCTATTTTTAACTTGTTTAATTTTAACATAATATGTTTAGTTTAAGTATTCTTGAAATAATTATAGACTATTTTTTTGCATAGAATATGAAGTTAATAAGTCGAACCAATATTGGACTATTATTTAAATGATCACACGAAGGATATGCTTAAATTTGAAATAAGTCTTCATATAAGGGATAAGGGGTACATTTAAATCTTCATGCTCATCAATCCTTTATGTAATAAAAAGCTATAACTTTTATTTAATTTAACTTTTGTTGTTTTGAGTTTCTAGTTTTTATACTTGTAAGTAAGATCATCCACCTGCATAGAAGAAAGAACATCTTTTAAAAATAAAAAACTAATAATGTATAAGTCGCCATTTCAAAAACAAGCAAAAGAAATGTGTTGAGGCCACACTTATGCAGCACCCCTTATAGGACTAGCTAATTAAACTCACAAGCATAAGCAATGTTATAACAGCTATCCTAGCAATGCATATTTCTATCATAATAAATTTTGACAGAGTTTCCCCTCTATTTTCATCTTCCCAAGTAGAGAATTTATCTCTTCAACATTCATCGCAATTCAACCCAACAAGGACAATCTCAAACGTAACCATCCTTAATTATCAATATTCAACATATAGGACGACTACTACTAATATTACCATCTCATGCATAATTAAAGTCTAATAAATACTATAATAGAAATACTACGAAGGTCTAGTTTGATAAAGATTCTTATGTATATCCCATTCTAATAAAATTTAAAATAGTAAATAACTATTCAAAATCCACAACTAACTGAGAGCGCAATAATTACTTTAACTATAAAAAAGAAATAAGTTTTGAAAAGAAAAAAAATTTTAAAGTACCATGCATTCTTGATTATGCATAACAAGGAAATCAAACAAATAAACTATTAAGGATATTATCATTTAATTAAATCTTTGGCTCTACTAGGCAAACGGTGAACACATGGATATGTTGGATCATTTATATGGACTTATATTTATACATTAAATATATAAAGTTAAAATAATATCATAAAAGGTTTGGCTAAAAACCAAAGTGATATAATTTGGTTAAATTTTATTATGGGTATATTTTAAGTTATAAAGTATGGGTTCACGTGTGTAGATTCTTTAATTTAATTTTTAATTTTATGATAGGTAAACTTGGAAATAAGGACATTGTGTGTATGGATCTTCTTATATAAACCCATCTATATTCGAAGGAAATCAAAGTTTTTGATTTGCCGAGTTGCTTGCTGCGTGTGGCCTTATTCGGTGCTTTAGTGCTTATTATGTATCAGTGTCTCTGCCATGCATTATAATTTGATTTGTTTTGTTATTACCATTTTGCTTTCGCGTATTGCATTAGCAATAGCATTGGCAGAGGTTAAGTATAACAAACAATTTGGGATTTACACATTAAATATTGATTTAGTGGTTACAGGTTGTGTTCAATAAAAGGAACTTCTAATGGTTTGACATTATACCATATTGCTATGAGGAATTAATTGATTAAATTTATGTTTCGGCATTTGAGTACATATCTACGGTCTACATAAATATAAATGTAAGAATGGATCAATTGATTTCATCCAAAACACCTTTATAAAAAATTTATATTATCGAGAATATAGTTATTTTTATATAATTATTTATAGTAATTAATTAAAAGAATAATTAATAAAATGACATAAATGTAGTTTTCTTACTAAAAATGACACAAAAATATTAAAATAGCACATTTGAAAAAATAAAAATAAAAATTTCAAAATTGCTCCTATTTAATAAAAAATAAATTTAATTTTTCTAAAAAAAGAAATAAAAAATAAAAGATAGTACAGCCCCATACCTCCTTTTCCGGCATCCACTTCAAACATCCGGCACCGCCACATCAGGCCACCGCCACCGGTGGCAAGCTAACTTCTGGCCGAGTCTAGTGCCGTGAAAATCGACATCGTTGGTTTTGGTAGCCGTCACACATGTCAATCAAAGTTCAGTCGACGGTAAATCATCATTTTTTGTAAAATTTTTCGAAGTTGATTTCGCTGCCCTCCGGCAACCTAGGGCCCCGATTCTAGTGTCAAATGACTCGTCTTGTCGTGCTCTTTCAAATTTGGTATTGGCTCGAATGATTTCGTGGCCATTTTTCTGTGGACATTTTCCGGTCAGACGGCGGTTGGGTTAGAGTGGTGGCTAAGGTTTCATAAGGTTGGAGAAGATGAATGAGATAACTTGCTAAATTTCAATAGGTTTCAATACGAATTAGTGAAAAAAATTCAATAAGAATCATTATCAATAACAATTATTAGCATTCAGAAAAGAATGAAAAATTTTGAGAATACACTAAAACATATAGGGAAAAAAACCTTCAAAATGCATTTAAGAAGCTTAAAGGCATTCTTAGGTATCGCAACAGGTTGTTATATAGGCGAAACCTAGTAAATCCTGTAATATCTCAATGAGCTTTCCAAAAAGTGTTCATAATAGTCGTTCTGACACTCGTAACAAAAGTTATAGCCAAAAATGTTTCTGCCCATTAATACATATCGGTGACGAAAATAAATTTTTGCCGATTACATACATTCAATAGAAATGAGTAAAATCAATATAACTCAGTAGATTGAATAGTAATCAGGACAAATCATTAGAAATCAATACAAATCAATAGAAATAAATACAAATCATTAGCATGAGTAGAAATCAGTAAAAATTAATACAAATCAGAATAATGAATAGAAATTACTTCAACTCGATAGAAATTAATGGAAATTCGTAAGTATAATTAAAAATCAACACGAATTAGTAGAAATCAATATAAATCATTAGTATAAATAGAAATTAGTATAAATAGAAATAAGTAGAAATTAATCAGTACAATAAATAGAAATTAGTTTAAAATAATTGAAATAAGTACAATAAAAAAATAGTGTAAATCAATAAAAATAATAAAATAAATATAAATCAGTATAATAATAAATATAAATGAATACAAATCAATATAATGAATAAAAATCATTAGAAATAAATAGAATGAATATAAATAAGTATAAATTAATAATTACTGTAATCAAATAAACATCAATACAATTCAGTAATTTTCAATACAATTTAATAAATTTTAATACGATTCAATAAATATTAAATATAAATTTTAAAAGTTAAAAGTTTGAAATTTAAGGTAATTGGTTTAGTACATAAAACTTTAAATATAACATAAATTGTAATTATTAAGAATTGGTATTGATACAATATCATAATTTAAATTCTTTCAAAATATAAAAAGAATTAAAAAATATCATAATTTATAATTATTAAAAACTAACTAGTGTTTATTTGTAAAATCATGATTTAATTAAAAATATTCAATAAATTTAAAAAAGAAATTTACATAACAATATTTTTTTAACAATACGTAACAATAATTTAAAAGAAGGGAAATGGATAGTATATGACATATTTTTTAATTTTGTTTTATTAAATAGCATAAATTTTGAGGAATGTGATAAATAATAGATTTATATTTGTTTTTACTTTTCTAACTTTTTTTTTTATTTTTATTTAATTTCTTTCAATATAATAAAATAATAAAAATATTAATGGTGGTCCAGTGATTGGACAATCAAATTTTGTTGGAGATAATGAGTGGAGTTTTGTTGATATATGACATATATATAATTTCATGTTATTATAAAACTTAAGTTGACTTGTAGTATAATAAAAAAAAGGTGTTTTGTCACATCTAAAGATTATGAGTTTAAATTACATCCTTGACAAAATTTTATTAGTTTCTGGTATATGAGCCGTATACCCATATATTTGATATATGATATTTGATATATGAGCCAGCTTAGCCATACACTTAGTCACATGGAGGTTCAGTAGTGTTGTAATGAGGTTCGGCAACGGATAGGCGGAAGAGCGACAGTGTTGGTCTAGCAATCGGTGGTGGAGGTTTGGTGGTCCGACAATGGTCAAAACTTAACTAAAAAATTAATATTTTTTTGATTTTTTTAAATAGGACATTTTTAGAATCTAAAACTTTTTTTTTAAATGTGCTAATTACTATATTTTTAAAAACTTTGTAATATTTACCTATTAATATAAACATATACTATTTGCTTAAACAATATAAAAACGGCGCATCCGCCTCATTCAACTAATTTGCCAAAATGCTTTAGCTAGTTATTTTTCAAATTACGTATTCAATATTGTAATACTGATGGGTAGGCAAATCTTTTATATTATTATTATTTTTTATCAAAGACATACGCACGCATCATACAAACCGAACCTAAAACATTAATAGTGAAGAGAGTTGACACGTGTAGAAGCAAGCGAGGTGGACCCACGGACCCCGTTGTTTGTACGAACCAAACATGAGTTGGTCAAAATCAGCTATTGCTTTTCTTTTCACACTTTAGGATTCAACAACACAAACCCGTGCGTCGCGGGAAGCTTCTTTCAGGCAGCTCCTATCACTCAACTGGGTCCACCCCGTCAATATCGGACAATCTCTATAATCAACTCTCTACTCTCCATCATTATACTGTTGTAATATAATGTCCTCTCCGGGTCCGGGTCTGGGTCGGTTTATACTTGACACTTAGTTGACAGAGAGAATCCACCGCCTGATCTCTACCGTGTAAGGCAAAAGCTCAAGGTTCTTGCTTTATATTCTCCGGCCAACCATTCTTGGTTAAAATATTAATAATCATACAAGTAAAACCATGCTTTGAACTAATAGTTAAAGGTGATAAAGTTAAACATAGGCATATAAATAAATTTTCTTTCTTCACAGAGGAGGGAGCAAAGCAATTACATTTCTCTTAAAAGTTAAAAGACTCAGATTAGTAAAAAAAAACGCAAGCAAAGCAAAAGGACCCATATCAAGAAGAAGAAAAAAAAAAGAAGCTGACACAGAAGTGATTAGTGTACCCAAAATAGAGGAGTTACTGCTAGCTAGAGAGACTCCATCACCAACGCCTCCTCTTCCTCTGCTTTCTTTTACTATGTAATTTTTTGAATTAAGTTACGGAAAATGATAATCAAAGCCAAAGAGCACCAGCCTCTTTGAGAAGAGGAACAAGGGATCCATTAATATGAGAAGCCATAACTCTATCCATAGCACCAACAAGTTTACCGCCAATGAAAACAACAGGAACAGCAGAAGAACTTCCAAGAAGACGCATTAGAGCTTTCTCCATTTCTTTACCTCTTGTTGGGTCTTGGTCTAGTTCATACACCGTAGGGTTAACTCCCATTCCGCAAAACAGCCTCTTTATAGCATGGCACATGCAACACGTGCTTATGCTAAAGATCACCACCGCATTCTCTGATGCTAATCTCTCTATGCGTTGTAACGGGTCACCGCCGGAGGAGCCGCCGACGATGGTTCTCGGCGACAGGTAAGAACCCCATGATGATTCTGTTTGATACATTTTCTTTCTTTTAATTAAGAAACGCAAAGTTGAAGTGGTTTTTTGTTGCGAATGTAAGAGAGAGGTTTTGGTGATACTTATAGAGTGAAGAAAGAATGGCAGAAGAAGAAGAGGAATGGAATGTAATTTTTTTTATTTGAGGGGTAGTTTGGGCATTGAAAAGTTGGTCAGTCATGTAGTCGTCAGCTACTCAAACGCATGCTGGAGAAAAAAGAGATTTGTTTTTTTTTTTTTTTTTGTAAAACAATTGTATAAAGCTTTATAATCTTTGTCATCTTCCACTTCAAAACAAACACTTTTCATGTTCCCTTCACCAATTAAAATATACTATATACCAAATTAAACATTATAATTACAACCTAAATAATATATATATTAATGTACAATGACATCAACATTATATTATTTTATATAGAATAGTTTATATTTTCCAATTTACTATTAATATTTCCATACCTAAATTTCACTTGTGATAGGATGTCTTTTTGAGGATATGGATTTTCCTATTACTCTTCTATAGAATATATATATACACACGATTGAATGCCATATATTAATTAAGAATAAGGAGTTTTATTAAGTTTATGCATACATGAGGTCAAATCTTTTAAAAGGATACTATATAAATCTTCAACCAAATGATGTGGAATTTTTCTCAAATAAAAAATAACTTTTATACTATTATAAATTCTAAATAAAAAAGAAATCCAGATTTACAATATAAAATGAACGAAACCACTAATATAAATAATAATAGACGTGTCATATAAAATCAAAAGTATAAGTCTGTGATGGAGCTAAATTAATTATTATAAATAATGAATTTTAACAATTACTCTCTATTGCATTAATGTCGAATAGATTTTTTTTTTTGGTTGTTACTGATATAATTTATTTTTAATATGAAATCAATCATCAAATAATAATTTCATAATTTGATTAAGTAAATAACATATAATTTTTTAAATTAACTAAATAGTAAAAGATATTTCTTATTTTATCCTTGTATAAAATTTTATTATATTTTAGATTTATTTTTATTTATTTAGATTTATATCAAAATCTACATCCTTCTTCTCTCTTATTCTCATCCCTTTTTCATGGCCGCTCCACCACGACTGAAACTTCCGACGACAATTCCGGTCATTACGGTGGTCGAATGGAAGAGATGGAGGTACTTGAGAGCCTGCGTGAAGAGCTTTCTAAAGATGTACGTCTTGTCATGAGAGTTTCTGGTGACAGAAGAGAGAATCCAAACGGTTTTACCGTTTTTCCGACTAAACGTTAAAGTTTCTGATAAAACTAATGGTATTTTTGGAATCACCGAATCATACCCTTTCTAATGATATAAAATTTTCAGACGGTGATTTTCGTTGAATTTATCCACTGTCCACTATAATCTTCTTATGTCCACTGTACACTATAACCTCACCATATGCCGATGATCGAAGCAGCTGGCTTAAGGTGAAGATGAAGTTTCATCTGGAAGCAAGTGGTGAAAGATGAAGATGAAATTTGTATATAAATTTATATATGTATATAAGTATATAATTTATCAGTTATAAACTATATTTTTTAAACAAACAGTATTTAAATTTAATATTTATATACATATCAATATATAAAATTAATATTTATAAATTCATCAATATATAAAATATATTTTTCAAACTAATAGTATATAAAGTATATAAAATTAATATCCATATACTTATTTGAAATAAAAATAAATAAATTCTAAAATATGAGATTGAGTGAATTTCGCTATATAAAAAATATATGTAGAGAGAGAATTGAATAGTAGTAGTATCATAACTATCATTTGTAGATGTTAAAAAATAAAAATTAAAAAAAAAAAAGAGAAGAAAAGATAATAGACGGCTGAGGCAGTACTTGTTGTCGGGCCTACTAAACATAAATAGAAAAGAAATAGCAAAGGAACGTGCCCATCACAGACCTTTGTTCCTTTTCTTGACGTGACCTTCATGCGCATTTTAGCCCTCTTTCTCTCTATACAAAGCTCAGAATAAGTCTTCTAAAGTACATAATATTTGACTTCATATTTTTATGTTGAGAAGATTAGAACGAATAATTCTTGGATAAATATACTTACTGTTATGAATATGAATATTCTCAAGTTAAATATGCCATATGTTTTATTTAGATTTGGACGGTTTGATATACATTTAATTTTTTTAATGGAATCTTTTTTATTCAAATACTTTTGAATATTTTCTTTATTCCTTATACTTTCTAACATTATCTCACTTCAGCTAACAACAATTCAAAATAATAATTCAATAAAATTAAAATACTATTTTTTAAATTTTTATAAAATGAATGAGTATTCAAATAACAATTATACTATATAGTTTGCTTACATATTAGGGATAATTATTTATAGGTCTCTAAAATTTTAGGTAATATACTTTGTAGTCCTTCTATTTTGAAAATTGTACAAATAGGTCTTTATAATTTTAAAAATTGTACTAATAGATTATTCCGTTCAAAAACGCCGTTAGTCAATTGAAAAAGTCAAACGATTTGGATTAAATTTTTAAAAAATGACGAAACTACCCTCCCTTATATATTAGAAACCAAAGGTAGTTAAAATTAAATCTCAATGGCATTCATTTTTCCTATTTCTTCTTTCCCTTATTTTCTCCCTTTCATCTCTCTCCCTCAATCTGAGCTAGGATTCAATGTCAGTTTCTTCAAATGCAAAAGGGGGCTGGGACGTGTGGTTGCGTGGGAAACAATGCAACATTTATGGTAAGGCGGCTATAATTAGGGTTTCTCAATTATCAAGAAATCATAACAGGTTATATTTATATTGTCCTGAAAATGGGTGTCAATCGTGGCTAGATTGGTGCACTGATGGTGAAAATATGAGGATGAGAGGTGGTTGCAGAGAAGTTAGAAATGAAGATGGTTTATCAATGAAGTGGAAGCAATTAAAGAAGACTGGAGGAAAATGGTAATAGAGATGCTAGCTATTATGACAGATTTAGGCTTCCTGAAATTCCGTATATAGATGTGTTTATTTGTATGTTTGGTTATTTTAATTGTATTGGTATTTGTAATTGGGAAGATACTATAATGATGATTTATATGAATGAAAATCATTTATCTATCCAGAATCTATTTTTGTTGTTTTGATTTTTTACATCTAAGTTGAGCAGATTTTGTATGGTTTCATATGATCTGAAATCTGAATGTACATACGCAAGTAATATGAGAACCTGTTAATTTTTAAAAGGATCTGTATATGTAATTGGTGATTAAAGGGTGGAACTGTGAAATGAGAAAATTATAATTACAGGACCTGACAGTTTGAAAGTAAAAAGAGAAGGACCTAATAGTATAAAATTTTAAAACCTGAGGGACCTAATAGTATAATATTTTGTGCTAAAATTTGGCAGAATGCAAGAGATAGCCTAAAACTACAAACATGTCAAAAAAATGTTGAGACCTGTAAATAGAAACATACAGAAATACATCCACACATGTCCCACAACACCAAAATCAGAATGATAGAAAAGTAAATTTCATTAACCCTTAGATATAAATAAATTTACATGCTGTTCCAAACAAGATTATATTGCTACAACCATCAGTTTCCTTATACAAAATTACTGACTAATTCTACATAGCAGTTTCCTATTACAAAAAGCAAATGATTGATCCAGCAACTCTTCTTCAGAATTACCAATTACCCCTAACTTTCAGCATTTTCTGTACCTACTGTAGTTTATGAACCTACAGCTGCAAATGAAAACACAGAAAAACCAACCTAACTTTAGTTCAATTCAGTTGAAAACACTAAGAAGTTAAAATTTAACTTCAACCATAAAACCTTGAAATACCTGATGTTTTTGCTGCCTGTGGACAAGTCCTTTTGTTATGCCCCCCTCTCTTTCCATACCTTGCACTTGATAGTTCCAATTCTCAGTTTAGGCTTAGTAACTTTTTCTTTCTCACCCTTTTCCCTTCTCCTATCACCTTTTCTTGGCCTTCCTAGCCGCCTCTTAATTTCTAGTGGAAAAATTTTATTTGCTTCACTGTCTGGTTTGAGGTCAACTTGAGAAACTAGATAGATGATGTCATTATAAGCCTGGATCATCATCTCTTTGGAGAAGTAGGGATGGACGTATTTCTTAAATTTTCCTCTTCTATATTCAATTGTCAAACAACCATGTTTGCATGGAATTCTACAAATTTGCCACCAACCACAGCTACATGTTCATTCCTTTAGGCTGACATCAAATTTTTGTGGACCTTCCATAACCTTAAATTCCTCATTACTTGATGGTACAATTCTACACTTGCATGACTATTGAACATTATCACTAATGAATCTTAAGGCATAATCAGTGATGAAATTTTTCATTGAAATTGCTTTTGTATATCTCCTATAGGTCATGAACATACACTTTTGTCTAAGCTTGTCAAACAGATAAACAATTGGCATGCCTCTCAATTTTCCCACCCAATTATTAAAACTTTCTGTCATATTGTTTGTTACATGCTGACTCTTAGACAAGGGACTAAATGCAAGTTTTTCCCAGTGGTTCAAAGGTATTTCCATTAACCATTTTGCTGGTTTACGCTCATACTTAATGTTAATATTAGACATGACAGCCTTAAACTCCTATTCATGAGTAGACTTACAAATAGACCAAAACTCTTTAATTAGACTAATACCTGAGAATTTGGTTCTGAAATTCATAAGAATGTATCTACAGCAGAATCTGTGCTCAGCTATTGGAAATGTTTGTTGGACAGCATCAACTAGTCCCTGCTTACATCAATGTCAAACATATTCACAACAGTAAAAAATTAGTTGACCCTAACTAATACAGATAAGAAACAGATTGTAGTTGAGAATGCATACCTTTTGTCTGTCTGACATGAATATTAAACCTGTTGCTGTAGTTTCAGCTCCTAATGCATTAGTGTAGACACTTAAAGAAGAATAACCATGTTTCCTTGCATTCAGATTGGACTACTGCCCATGCAAGTGAGATAACTAAGTTGTTGTCATCCATGGTTACAGCATAGAGGATGATACCTCCAAACTTTCCTTTCAAGTGAGCTCTTTCCAACCCAATAAAAGGCCTACATCCATTTATGAAGGCATTCTTCAAAAATTGGAAGCAAACAAATATGCCAGAGAATATGACTGGATCATTCTCTGAATTTCTTGGCTTAGGAGGAAACTTCACAACACTCCTTAGATTGTACTTTAGAATGGCTTCCATATACTTCCTTAAGCCATTATAGCTTTCCATATAAGAACCAATCCCTTCTAGTTTTGACCATCTTTTTGCCCTATATAATTTCTATGATTCTAAGGTAACCCCTCACTCATTCTCTAATTCATCATTTATAAGGTCATAGATAATTGATGGATCAATTTTCACTTTCTCTGAAATTTTATCTTGTACCTTTTTAGAAATGATGGATGCTTTTTTTTTCCTCTTCTGCCTTTCACATGTTGAGTTGCTTTCAGAGTGCTCACCCTAAATATGTATCCATCTGCCATTAGAGATGCATGAATTCTCCATTCACATTTTCCTTTTGGATCACCACACTTTCCAATGTACCTCAACTTATCATTGTGTATCTTCTTCACTGGAAAGCCTTACCTGATTGCATAATCCCTCAAAGCTGACCTGAAAGTTGTGACATCCACAAATGTCTACCCAACCCTGAATGTGAAGTTTTCATCTATTGGACCGGTATGGAAATCATCATACATCCCTTCAAAACAGTCAGCCTTCTTCTTTCTCTTTCTGACAATACTGTCCAATTTCACTCCATCACTATCACTATCTCCATATTTCTTATCTCCAATATCCTTACTGTTGCTCTAATCACCTAAATCATCACTAATATCAAGAAGACAAGAGGATGCTAAGGATTCTTCTTCACTTTCTTCACCAAAACTATCTTGAGTTGCATGTTCAACATTGACTTCTGATTCTGATTCAGTCCCATAACTGTCACTTGCTGACTTCTCTTTTTTAACTATTGCATGCCATTTTCCCTTTCTCAAGTTATAATTGAGGGAAAACAATACACAAATATAAACTTTAGCAAGTGGAATACTCAACAAATATAATAAGAATGAATAAATGAAAATGACAACTTACCTTGAAGGATTATGTTGCTACTGCTTTCTGCTGCTACTTTTGCCTACCCCAGATGGTGCAGCAGTCTTCTGATGGCCAATTTTAACACATGTGTCCTTGGCATCTGATGTTTTGGCAAGTGGATTTTTTCCTAGTCTACCCTTATTCCCTTTGGTTTTTATCTTCTTTTTAGCCCATTGACAGAAACAATGTCATCCCCAACTGTTTGCCCCAACTTTCCAAAATTTGGAACATTTGTGAATAAGGACTTTCACAAATTTGATCTTGAAATGTTATGGCTTAGGGACCAGTTTAGCTAATTTTCCTCCTCTTTTAAGGTGCACATGTGACCCACTTCCCTCCCCACCTTGCATGGCCCACTACCTACAACAGCACCTTGGTCATCCCCATCTCCAAGCCCAACCTGATCTTCAACCCCTTCTGCAACCCCTGCTACAACCCCAATCTCAGCCTTATCTATGGTTCCAAGCCCAACATCAAGCTCAGCCTCTTCTGAAGGCTGAACATCAGGCTCAGGCCCAGTCATTGACCTAACATCATGGTGAGGCCCATGTACAACCTCAATCTCAGCCTCATCCACACCTGCCACCCTAGCTACATTCACATTAATGCCCTTTTCATTGACATTAATGCCCTCTCCTTGACTATAATTTAGGAATAAAGTTTTTTGTGTGTCATTACTAATTTCTACTTCCTCCTGCTGCATTGGAGCTTTAATGGCAGGAGATTCTACATGTAAAGGCTGAAAAGCTAAGGGTTCTATATTCACAATCACAATTATCTCAACATCACCCCTAGGAAACATAGCAAACATGTCAAGCAAGTCTGTGTCATTTTTCAACTCAAAATGACCAGCCCCAAATTCAAGCTCTACACTAGTCTCATCTATGTTAAACCCCTTACAAACATCATCCATTATTAAAAAAAGAATATCCATCTGGGTCAACATTGTCAATAGTGATAACCTCAGTCCCAAAGGTACAAAACAGAGTATAACTCTCAACCATTATTGTAATTAAAGGAGCAAAATAGTTTAGTGCAACTGTCAAACATCAACAACAACTCTAATCCCTATTTTTCATATATTATGAAACATTAAAACCATAAAACCTAAACAAACATTCACATTGCAAACAAAACAGTATCACATCATTCAATCATCACATTTGATACCCTAAAGTAGAATTAGAAGCTAAAAACAAGAAAGGATGAGTTTTACCTAGTATAAAGCCTTCTACTATTCAACAAAGATGGTTGCTTTGAGTTGTGACTGCTAAATTCCTAAAATTAAACAGCAAAGACAAAAATTTTAAAAATTTCACAAAACCAACAAAAATGGAAGCTGTGATGATTCTCACGTGATCTCTTCTTAAAGCTCAAGTTCAAACTGCTACTCTTCCTGCCAGCTTGGATTAATCGTGGATAAGGGTAGCAATGTCATTTTAATGCAACTTAAGAATCATTTAATGCTCATTCTGGACAGAAGGACCTATTAGTACAATTTTTAAAACCATAAGGACCTATTTGTACAATTCCCAAAATAAAAGGACCCTAGAGCATATTACACAAAACCTTAGGACCTGTAAATAATTATCCCCGAATATTAATATTAATACAAGTTACTCCAAAATAATTTACCTTATTTGTCTTCATCGACTACTTAGGTCTAAATTCACTGGCCTAAAATGATTAACTCAAGTTGACTAAGTAGTTAGATAATATATATCATACCAATCTCAATTAATATTCGATGTGAGATCTTACAAACTTTTCTTCTTTTGTGCACAATGTCCTCATTGTGACACAAAAACACAAACTTCACCAAGCTCTAATATCATTCTTGTCACGAAACTTGGTTGCAAACAAAAGTACTATATAATATAAGTTTGCTCATTCTAAGATTGCTAAGTTTTGAATACTTATTAAAAAAATCCTTGATTTAAATTATTGTCTTCCAAATGATGATATGATCTAAATACAATATACAAATTTATTATAACATTGCTAAGTTTTATTATGGTCAAACATTATCTAAAATAATTTTAATTCACATAAATTACTATTCAAACACGATTGCCAGACTTAAATGTTGCTCTACCTCTTGAAGGTTAGTATCAAAATTACACTATACATGATTACATGTATTGAAAAAAAAGTTAATATAACCAATTGAGTAAATATGAAATTATGAGAATTCATTACGAATTGATATTTTGAAAATTGATGTTCAACAAATGATTTCCAAAATTACATAGAAGATGGAAGGGAAGATAAGTATGAAGGTATGTAACTATGCAAAAATTTTTAAGTATAATTAATAAATAAATGAAGGGACCTTAAGGCTAATAACAGATGTTTTGTAGTAAAATTAAGAAATTAGGACATATTTCTAAAAATTAATAAAATAGTATATTTTTCATGAAAAAAATTCAAAACTACTCCTGGTATATATACAAATATATATAAAATATATATACCGGGTTAAAATATATATACATTGGTATATACTAGTATATATACCAATTTATATATATATATATGGTATATATACTAATATATATATTAGTGTATATATTCTATATATACTTTAATATATATACCGGGTTAAATGTCATTTTCTGTGGTATATATAGGTCATATATACCAATTTATTGAGTATATATATTGTATATATACCAACACCAAAATAGAAAAAACAATACAAAAAAATAGGAACAGCAATATTTGAGAGAAATAAAAAATATATACCAGTATATGGACTATATATACAGTATATATGAGAAAATGTATGATAAATTGTGAAGTCCATATGCAATGATTTTTGTGTGGAGTATATATGATAGTATATATGATTTATATATACGGGTTAAATGTCATTTTCAAGGGTATATATAACTTATATATACTTTGTAAACAGTTAATATAACCCACATATACTGCTATATATTTCATATTTATTTGGTATATATTATGGTATATATAACTTACATATACTATTACAACTACTCCATAGTAAAGTATATATAACAGTATATATAACTTATATATATTGTTGCAACTACTTCAAAAATTCATATTAACATAAATTAAATATTTAAAGATTCCATATATAAAATGTATATATACAAAAATTTAAAGATTTCATATATAAAATGTGTATATACAATTGATAAAAAAAAAAGTAAAAGTGGTAGTATATATGATATATATACTGATAAAATAACACATCTAAGAAAACCTTGACACTAGTTAACTGAGTACATTAGATTGAGTATATATATGATATATATACTGATAAAATAACACATCTAAAAACACCTTGACACTAGTTAACTGAGTACATTAGATTAAGTATATATAACGTGTGTGTGTGTATATATATATATATATATATATATATATATATATATATTGTATAAAAAGATACATATCATAAAGCAAACAACATATAAACAATATATATCATTGTAAAATCTTTTAACGAGAGCGAACTAGGTACTAGACTAAAATGACTACTAGTAAAGCAAACACCAATAAAGAAGAAGATTACTGATAAAACAGAAAAACTGAAGCAAACAATCAAATTAATCAATACAACAATAAGAGTAAAAAAGTGAAACATAAACAAAAATAACATATCAACTAAGGAGATTGATGGAGCAGCAACAAAATAAAGAAAATTACAATGTTGAACTAGAAATCAGCAACGATGAGCTAGAAAAGAAAAAAAAAAAAGATGAAACCGATTTTATTATTATTATTTTTTTAACCTTAACCTTACCATCTTTTCACATATTTCAATTTATTTTATTTTTAGTAAATTTATGTTTATAATCCGGTTGAAATTTCTTAGATTTGATAATAAACCAACAATTTTATTTATTATAAAAACTTTATATCAAATTTGACTGTTAGTTTTATTTTAAACTGGTTCAATTATGGCTATTGATTATACAATCTTTTTTCCTTCATAATAATTTTTATTTCTATTATCTAATATCCTTCACAATAACTAATAATTAATTTTTTTTATTCTTATAGCAGGTGTTTTCAGATGTCTCCAGAAACATAAAGTATGGCAATTTGGTAAAAAAAATTGTAAATTATTTGGGATATTACTATTTTTATTAGTTAATGACAATTATGAAACTTTTAAGCATATTTATGTATTTATTTATCTCATAATGAAATTTTAATTAATAAATAAATAAATAATAAAAATAACGGACGTTTCTCTCGCATCGCATGGGTTTCACATTAATTATAAGAATCAAAGAAAGACTCATAACATCAAGAGGTTGTAAATTATTCATAGAAAAGATTTAAAAAAAAAAAAAGAAACATTCCACAACTTGTCAATCGTGTGAAAGTGGAATGATAATTCTTCAAGTTCATATATATAAACTATGGTAGATTTATATTTATCTCTAATTAATGAAATCCATGGAGTTTATATTCATATATTTAGTTACCAGATATACAGCATGTCTCATCTAGATATGCTTAAACATGCCCAATGTTCATTTCTAATTTAGTATTAATTAAGTAATTAATAGTTAAGAAAATGCAAAAATATTGATATTGAAAGAGAGAGAAAGAGAAAAGGAGGTCCTCCGTACAGGTAATGTGGAGGTTTAAAGGGAAAAGCTGGTGGTTAGGAAGTGAAAGGATATGTTTGGATTATGAAAAGATGGGTCATCACAACAACCTTACTGTACGATTATCATGGGTGTCGGTTTCGTTCCCCATGTCGTTGATTAATTGATTTGTGCCTAATGTCTGGTCTCAAAACAAACATTACGCACAACTTACATTAATAAAATACATCCCTGCTTACAATTTATATTTTTTAATATTAAATTATATATAAAAATATAGCATTTGTTAATTATAAAAAAAATTGTTAACATTTATTATACACATGTGTTCTTTATCATATTTAGTAAAAAAATAAAATTACTCTTAAATTTTGTTAAAATCTAAAATTGAAATAATTATTTAGAAAAAAAAAATAAAAATTGAGATATTTATTCAAAGACAGAGGAACTACAATAATAATTGTTTAGTGTTTAGTCAAACAATATAATTTATTTTACGAATTCTAACAATTTTTTCTATTTATTGTTATTATTATTGGGAATATTATGAAAACATTTTTGAACTTTATCATATTAACTAATAAGTTACAATGTTTTTTTAACTAACTAAAATATTTTCTAGATTTTTTTATGAAATTAATTTTCCTTTTATAAAACAATTGGGTTTTTTTTTTTTTTTTCATTTTTTCAATTGTTAAATGTATGAGAATATTGTTATAAATTAGTTTTAAAAGTTTTAAGTTTGGTTTACAAGAATTTGGTGGTAAAAATTTTTTTGGCAAATATTTATACATATAGTATCTAACAAAGTCTAGATATTATCATTAGTATTTAAAATATTGTCAAAAAATTCATTAGTATTCTAAATATAAACATTAATATATTATGCTTTTTTAAAGGTTTTTTGCCTATTTATCAAATATTTTGCTTCTATTAATAGTTTTAGAGTGTTTTGGAATTAAAGGAACAATTAATTTGACGAGTTAAAATGGGAATAATATCTATGTTAAAAAAATAAATATTTTAAATGATTTATAAAAATATTGAAATTTATTAAGTGATCATTAATGTAAGAATTATTAAATCTATGAAGTCTTAAGTTATATAGTTTGGTTAAGACAACAAACATGTGGAATTTAAATGAATTATTAAAATAAATCATATGATAAAATTAATAAAATCTCACCTTTTACCTGGATTTTACATTCTATCAAAATGATGGAATTGATACTTGATGAAATTGATCCTTTTTTCTAAACCAAACAATTAAATTGAATAAATCAATGAAAAGCTTTAATTCTATGGTTTCAATTCCATCAAAACAAACGAGCTCTAAGTAATTTGATCATATTTAATAAATATTTTATTATTAATTATTATTATTGTTGTAATAGATAAAGGATAATACATGATTAGGGGATAGGAAATGGGAAGTAGTTGTTGATTATTATTGTGAACTGCAAAACACTGGATAATAACAGATTCTTGATATTTACTAAACATGGGCAAACAGTACATAGTAATAGCTTCATCTTCTGCTCTCTCTAGGTACTATGTCCTATCCTGTATTTCAACAGTTCACCATTATTAGCCATCTGATTCATATGGATTCAATCGGACAGTTGTTCCAGACTTCTTGTTGGTTGTGAATGTCAATGAAACTATTTCTGGGTATGGGAACTGATTGTATAACTATCTTTTCAATTCCCCTACAAAAAATAATCTTTTCAAGATTTTTTATTACAGAGGCATTAGAGCATCAGCAGTGGTTCCAAAAGTTGGCTCCCCCCATAAAATGAGTCAGCAAAAAAATAATAAACAATTTAAAAGTGAAATCCAAATACTAATTGAATTATCTTGAGTCCCAACTAGATTTGACAAATAATTCAAAAATACTTACACGAAAATTTAATGATTTTGATTAAGTTTTAATAAGTTAACAAAACGTTTTAAAAAAAAATGAAAAATATGAATCTAAATATATCGAGTTACAGATTGACATGACACGACTCGTTAACCAATAACAGAAAAGCAAAATAGTAATTTAATTTTTTAACAAAAAAATCTTAAAATACAAACACTGAATTTTTTACTTTCAAACTACCGTTTCTTCTCTTTCATGCAATAAATGAATTTGACAAGAAAAATTGATAATTTATAAATAGGATTTAAAAATATTTAATTATAAAATTGAATGTTTTTAATTGTTTTTGTTTTAATAATTTATTTTTGTGAGTATATTTTTTTTATTAGATTTAATTTTGATGTTTATATATACCATCAATATTATTTTAACTATTTATAATTATTTATGCTTCGAATCATTAGAAAGCGGTCGAGATAGCAAGTCATCAACAAAATGATACTTTTTCTTACATTGCAAGGTCATTCGCATCACGTTGTACCGAGAATGATAGTTTAAGTCTGTAAGTTTCAAAGAAACTAATACAAGAACCAAATTCTCATTTGGATGTAAGTAATATAAACTAGAGGTTGGAATTTCTTATGCCATTAGAATGTTTTTAGGAAAGAATTTGAGGAAGATTAGAAAAAATGACGAAATAGAGACTAAAATTTAAAAGATGTCGAAACCCTAACTTCAGAAGATTTAGGAAAATATAGAGAAATTGAAATTGAAATTATTCACTGATTGAGAGATTAAAGAAATATATAGATGATTAAGAGAAAAAATCAAAAGATCATAGAAACAGTTAAAGCCAAACAGATGTAAAAGAAGAAGAAAATCACAAGCTTTGAAAATACAAGTAAGAACGTGGATTTCATCATTAAGCTCTGCAATTATCCTTGAAGACAAGCAAAAGATCAGATCAAGAGGAAAGAAACGAATGAAAATCATAAGCGCCGCAGAAAAAAGAGAAGAATATGAGTCTCGAAAAAAAACAATAGCTTTGATATCATATCAGACTAAATATTAGAGACTAAATATTAGAGACTGAAAAATTACAAAGACAATAAGACTAACTTGATTTATATACAAGTTGGTCCTTGAAATTATAATCCTATACATTCATACCTACTTTAACTAATTTACTAGTCTAATACAAGTTTTCAATCTTAGAATATTGCAAATGTGTTCATTGCAATTGATGTATCAACTAAGATAGTAACTATGAATGATTAAATATTATTTCCAGACAATTTTTCCTCAGAGTTACAATTTAATTTTCAATCAATTACCTAATAATATTAGTTTAGACAATCTCTAAGTAATCATTCAAAAATGAAATATTTTAGACAATGTCTGTTAACATCGCTTAACGATGAAAAAGACTTTTGCATTTGAAGCAATTCACTCTTGCATTGGAATGTTGTTAAAAAAAAACATATACAGCTAGGAAATTCCCTTATTATCCAAAGGGTTTTATAGTTGTTGAGAACCCAAAAGCAAAAGGGAAAGCTTTTTTGAGCGTGATCTGAAGAACAGGTTTCTGTTTTTCCAGGTTTTGATGTTATTGGGTTTTCCTTTTATGGTGAAACAAACTCAGATTTGAAATGGCAATTTGGGACTCCATTTCAGTTCAGTTCCCTATTTCAAGTTATGATCCGCATATTACATTGGAAAGATGGTGGGACTTTTACATGTGGCATGCCAAGCCATACTCGTAATTTTTTCTCTTCAACATTATAAACTTTACAAGTTTATTTTAAGATAATTATTAATTAGTCCTCAATTTGTACATATTATGTGATATAGTTATAATATAATATGTACTAATACAATTATTATAACATATGTTTGAAAAATTTATTTATTTAATACAAATCTCCAATAATATTAAAAGTATATCAAGTTAGTAATAGTAATAGTAAGCACGTGATGATGCATAAAATTAAGAGTGGAAGTTGAAACAGGAGATGATAGTGTTGGGGAAGTTGAAGGCACAATAGAAACATGTCCACGCAAAAAGCCGGTGACATTTTAGTGGGTGTGCTTAAAATCATAGGCTAATGCATTGCATATTTACTAATTAATTACTCTAATTAAGCTTAAAAAACAAATCTACCTTGCACTTGCAATGGCAGACCAAATGTTACAATTGCTCTTTAACTTTTGTCGCCTATACCCAATTACAAGATCTCTATATTTATCATTGTGCTAAATTTACTTATTATATGAGCAGCATGGGAATTTTAAAATTACAGGTTTAGTTTACTTGTTGATAATGGATTGTCACGTGATAAGAAACATTTTCCAGTTAAATTGCTATTTAAAAAAGGACAAAAAGAAGAAAAGAAAAGAAGTCAAACTCTAGTGGGTGTGGGGTGTTGACCAATGAGATTGTCTTATCAAAGTGGCAAATTGTGTAATTATAGTAGTGACATAAATTCTGCAACTCAACACGCTTCGTCAGTCAGTCAGTCATTACAAGACGGGCGGCGGTAGGGAGACGGCGGATTTATGGTTGCCAATTGCAATATTCCTACTAAAAGAATGTACAAAATTTTCCTAAAAAACCATGCTGGATGGTCCAAATAAATCACAGAGGTTTGAAAAGGGTTGAAAAAATAGGTACTCATTAAATATAAAAAATAAATTAAAAGAGAAAATGTAAAAAAAAAAAAATTAAAAGATGATTTCATTTAATTCAATGGGCAAAGATCAATTTATTTGCAAAAAAAACACTAGTCTTTCATCCTAAAGCAGATTTAGAGATTAAGTTTTCAAATATGAATTAAAAAATAATTTAAAAAACATTAATTTAATAGAAAAAGATGTCAAATTTATAGAAAAAAAAAAGGAAGATGCATGAACAATTAATCAACAAATAAAAACAATATAAACTCAAATAAACATAATAGAAAGCAATAATCAAGTGAATATAATCGATACATCTCAGATCTATAATTGATTCAATGTCATTGGATACAATTTAGGCTCTTAATCAACTTTAATGTTGTTCCCATATGAAAACACTCAACAAAAACGACGTAAAAAAGCAAAAAAAAAAAAAAGAACAATAAACGAATTATAAATAGGGTGTAAATAGAAAAAAGTATGCTGAAATTGAATGTAAACTAAGGAGAAACTAGGTTTGAAATTGATTTTAAGCCTCTTATAAACCAAATCCGAATTTCACAATTAAATAAGACAAAAAAGAATATTTTTTGAGTTAATTGATCCTGCAATATAGGATTAAACCCTAGATCTTCCTACATACTCAATTTGAATTCGAGATCAGGGCCTATGACCATAAAGCTTGGGAATTTATAAACCGTACATCTTCCTGCAACTTTTGAGATTTTGAAAGGATTATAAAGCTTAGGAATTTTGATTCTGCTCTAATCTGTGAATAGCAACTGTTTCTAGCCTATGATCATGTCTTGTTCCCAAATATTTGATTTTCGACCTTGGGTCATGGCTTTTCATTTTCAAGACTTTTCTATTTTTAGATCCTTTCAAAGTTGCTTTTTGTAACTTTGTATTTTGAATCTGAGCGAGATTTAACTTAACATATATATATATATATATATATATATATATATATATATATATATATATATATATATATGTATGTATGTATGTATGTATGTATGTATGTATGTATGTATGTATGTATGTATGTATGTATGTATGTATGTATGTATGTATGTATGTATG